>CM021109.1:150295263-150406883 GCA_007115665.2 Sequoiadendron giganteum | reverse complement strand
TGGGCTACCTTGGGTTAATGGTTATTTGTGACACATGGTGCTATAATCCAGAAGGTAATTTGGCAGAGATAGGAATTAGGATCCCTCACTAGCCTTGGTCATTTTGGGACCCTTGAAGAAATGCAGATGAGGGAAATGAGAGATTGTACGTCGGCCTTGAGAACATCCCTTCTAGCTCGAGTTGATGACCTTGGCTGAATTTTTATCACATAATGGAAAAGCCCAACCCTAGCCACAAAATAAATCAATTTCTCTATAGCTAGTTAAATAGGCTCTATTGGAAGACTAAAAGGATTAAATATTTCTAGATTTATAGGCAAGAAATAAAAAAGACTAATAGGTTTTTTCAGGAGGTGGACTCAAACAACTAGTTTGATGATATCTAGTGTCATGAGCATTCGAACAGTGAGGACTCTCCTAACCCTTTAGGTTCTGAGAGGTTCTCTGAGGTGGAAAGTGCAGCTCCGGAGCATGAAGAAGAGGTATCCCAAAAGGCTCCCATAGTTGAAGAAGATCCAAGATGAGGAGAGATAGTTAGTGTACAACAATCATAGTATGAAGACTCTTCAAATACAGAGTTGTCATAGTCTACTAGCTCCTCTAGATCAGGCATGAAGAGGTTGAGATCTTACAGATGCCACTGAAAGGTTATTTTGTACATAGACGATTCCCCAAAGGAGAACAGGCCATGCATGAAGGAATCAGGAAGAGGAGAAGAGTCACAGCATGAAGAGGTGGTTGTATCTACTGCAAGTCTTCGGGAAACCCAAGTATTTTTTCCCCCTTCTTCTCTCTCTTCTATGTCTTTGGTCTCCTCTACATTTGCCTCTGCCATGTCATTCACACCAGTTGTTCCTATCACTGGTTACCCAAGGTAGGTCAACATTAATTCCCCTAGGGGTCCCCTTCCATCTCCTACTATGTCTACTGCCCATGAAGCACAAGTAATGGTAACATGTCCTGACCCTTTGAGTTAGCAATTTGTATCTCTGAGGCCTTACCATCAGTAAAATACTTTCCCACTCCTTTTTCCCACCATGTTTTCACCATCTCTAGGTAGTCAATTTATCCCACCTTTTTCCCTAGCAATTGTTACTAGGCCTAACAAATCCGCTGATACATTGAGCACGGTGCCTTTCCCACTAGCATTTCCCTAGGAGTCTCCTTTTTCTGGTGGATTGGGTATTTTATCCTAGGAATATTTCTCATAGGTGGATGCAAGAAAGGGTGCCCGAGCTAGCCGAATTCAAAAAATAAGGGAAAAGGACACATACAAACTTGCAGAGCCCCTTTTGCAGACTGTGTTCAACGAAATCCAAAATTCGTTGATATTTGCAAATGTCACACCCAATGTTATCAAGTCAGTCGGGGAAATGTAGCCATGTAATTATTTTGTCAATGTTGTAGGGCTTGACTTGCACCAGGCTCATCTATAGGATAAGGTTGAGTTAATGGAGGAAACTCAAAGGGTGGTGACAACTAATTCCTCAAGCTCAATTGCCAGATGAAGAAGAAGGATGAACAAATAAAGGAGTTGAAGGAAAAGTAGAGATTTGTTCAAACAAGCATAAGGCCCAAGAGGTCAAAATTAATCACTTGTGGAGTGAAAGGAATTCCTTTGAGAACAAAGTCACCGAGCTTCATGCCTTGGGTGTGAAAGTTGTCCACCCTTGCGAAGAGAAATTGAGCA
Organism: Sequoiadendron giganteum; assembly: GCA_007115665.2. Classification (NCBI taxonomy): domain Eukaryota; kingdom Viridiplantae; phylum Streptophyta; class Pinopsida; order Cupressales; family Cupressaceae; genus Sequoiadendron; species Sequoiadendron giganteum. Next base: position 150,405,193 of record CM021109.1, on the reverse strand, counting down.
ATTTTGAGTGATGGAAGCAGCCCTCCACAATGAATTGAGGTAGGCGAGTGATGCCTTGAAATAGATTTCGTAGAGTACCAATGAGGAGGTAAATGAAATGAATATTTCATTGGAGTAGGAAACATAAAATAAAAGGCAAGCCGAGTTAGCCTTGGGGGAAAAGGAGAAGGAGGTTTCTACTCCGAACAATCAGTTATCGGCCCTGGAGGGAAGCGTTGTGGAATTGAGGGCGGATTTGAGCAGCAAGGCTACTAAATTTGACTTTTTGATATATTAGCCTCCTTCATCTCAAATGAGCTCACTGAAGATAGCCAAAGAGCTACATGCATCATACTGGGATAAGGTAAAAACATTATGCCTTACATTGCAGCCCAATCTCAAATTTATGGCACAAGCTACCAATCTATGCAAAGTTGTTAGTGAAACAATGCAACGGGTGTAGGAAATGACTTCTGATAAAGTTTCAGAGGCCAGACGGTTGTTAGCAAAAATTTATATAGCTTTCGATGAGTCGTTGAGAAGTGTGGGGATCGAGTACCGAACAGCGGTGACCATGGGTGTAAATATTCTCATCTCTATGCATGAGGTTGTCCACCATGTTAGAGAGTGCAGAGCAAGGTTAACCTAGATTATATGTGATATGCGGACAAAATTTTCCCACCTAACTTAGTGAGGGATTCTATCACCCTTCATGACTAATCAAACAGTGGCAGGCATTGAGCACATCATTGAGAAGGATGAGGAGAAGAAGCATGATTTATGAGTTTTCCAATCCTTTGATCAATCTCCAACTACTGCAAATATTGAAAACATGGTACATCAGCTGGCATAGCTCTTCTTCTAGCTTGAACTAGAGGCAAAGGTATCTGGTGGATTTCCTTTTAAGGGAATTATTGATCTAAACATGGCACATGAAAATTTCTGCACTCTCTTTGCACCATCAATTGAAGTTTGGATGTTCCTTCAAGCTGTGCTCTCTTGATTGTGAGCAATTGTGAAGGAGTTGGATTGGTCTGTGAGACCAAAAATTATGGGGTTCTTCATTCTATGGGCGAAATGACCCCGTGAGTTGCCAAATTGTGAATATCTATTCACACACCACTTTTTCCTTCACGGTTTCTCTTTATTCTGCGGTTTCTCCCTTTTGTTTTGGTATCGCTCGAAGCTTCTCAGTAGTCACCACGTGGTGTCCTATCGGAGCTTTCTTTTGGGTCATCTCATCTTCCTTTTTCTGGGATCCATTTGTTTGACACATGGCCTCTGCTTGTTTCATCCTGAGTCAGGTCCACACTACAGTTTCCTTTGCTAGGAGGTTTTCCACAAAGTGCTCATTCGTGCATCCGTTATCTCAGTTTTGATGTTTGTGCATCATTCTTCATTTTCATGTCGTGTGTTCTCTTCTTCTGCTATTGTGTGGCACATGTCTCTTCAAGAATTGCATGCTAGTGTGATGCTAGATGATCTATCTGTTGGTGTCGGCTCAAGAAAATCTTGATCGTTGATGGCTTCGCGGAGGCATATTTCTTGTTGGGGTCCTCAGGCGGTGGATTGACTTATTTAAGTAGTATTTTCTTCATTTTATTGGTTGTTATTAGATGGATAAAAATTTCTTGAGCACTAGGAATTAGCCTCTATAGTGTTTTCTATTGAACTTGAACTCGCAGACTACGCCATTCAATTCAGCCTTTCTGTTTTCATGCATTTAATAGGACATTAAACTGTGCTTGTATTTTCTGAAATATATGAACATATGTTTCAAGATTTTGTAATCTTTATGCAGCTTAATATAATAAAAATCATGTTTCTACTCTTTTGTGTTAGGTTATGTTGTATGGGTTATATTATGCGAATGGTTTGATGTTCTTATGTTTGCAGTGTTGGGAATCATCTATTTGATAAATACTAGTTATTATTCGAGCCTTTTTCTTAGCATTGTGCTTAATTAATTCCTTTCTAATCTAACGTATCACCTTAGATTAGGTTTGTTTATTTTACGTCCATCTTCTTACCCTTTTCCTCACCCCCATAAAAAAATAAAGAGTCAACTACGATAAAACCCTGGAGGTCAGTTAGCTACGCACATAAGTCCCCCAATAGCTAAGTTTCCCATAAGGTTGTTGCCTACAAACTTTTGCGTCAATAGGTTACAAAACTAGGTGCATTGGTTTTTTTTTAAATTCCTTTGGGATTTCATTTTTTATAGTGACCAATTAGGATTATATCCAACTATCACCTTTTGATTCACATTGTAATTCTTACTATGTGCAGGTGTTTTTACCAAGTCTAAAATGCAAAACTAAAAGAAATGCAAACAAGGAAAACACAAACAATACCTCAAGATTGGCCTAAATTGAACTTGAACAAAATAAAAGATAAAGAAGTGATATTACCTTGTCCAAGTTGATCGGTCGATTGGCCTTGTTGTTTGTTCAATTTGTGTCCTCCTAGATCAATTTCGGTAGCATAAAGGCTTGTAAATTCTTAATTTAGATGCAAGAAGATGGTGGATTGAGTGCCAGATGATGGCTGGAGATGAATGAAGTTGAATGCTTCAGAAGGGTTGAATGTGATAGATTGTGGTTGCATATGTTTAGGGTTGTGAAAATCGCTAAGTGTTAGCCATTTAGCCAAGGAGAGATGAATGAATGGTCCAGATTGATTCTTGTCCAAGGAAAATATTTCAAGGGTGGAGATCAAAGGTTGACCAAAAGGAATTAAAAATTCCTTTTTAATGTGCATGGGAATGATAAAAGGAATAAAATATTCCTTTAGAAACCTTGGGTGAATAAATGGAATTTAAAATTCCATTGGAAAGGACGTGGGGATTGTAAATGGAATTAAAAATTCCATTAAGGGTGTTGGAAGAATAAAATGGAATTAAAAATTCCATTGGGATGTGAGAAGATTTTACTAAAGGGGGTTGATTAGACTAGTTAATGAGTGATTAGAGGAAATTTAGGTGGCTAATGATGATTAGGAGCCAACTTGTAAAAGTTGGAGGATGTGACACATCCTAATCATGGGATTACGAGATAAATTAAGATTAAGTGTGTATTATGGTGGATGGGATATAAAGGGAATTAAATAAATGAATTATTTATTTAACTCCTTGGAGGAAAGGGATAACAGGTAAGGTATTTAATTATTTAATTGAATACCTTAGGGATTTAGTGGAATTTAACAATAGTAATTAAATAATAGTAACATTATTTAACTAATATCGATAAAAGGATTTTTAGACGAAAAAGGATAAATTTGACCAAATGTAAGTGGTAAAATTTAGGTGTCTACATTTTTCCCCTCTTTAAGATGGTGTTACTAAGTAGTATCATTTCAAACAAGATTAGAAGGTAGCACCAAGAAGAAGATGGTTAGATTAGGAAAGATGCCCCAGTCATTCAAAGGAGTGACTATGAGGAAATATGATGGATTGAGGATGCCCCCTCGAGAGGACATGCGGGTTAAAGAGAACATAGGTGTGCTCTCAAAATGGATGAGATGATGCAAGGGTAGATCAGGAAGATGATGAAAAAGGATAGATAAGAAAGGATGAGAGAGATGAAAGGATAACGGAAAGAAAAAATGGATTCAAGGACAAAGGTGATGTTGCCCTCGTCAAGCTACAAGCCAAGATGGATTGATGATGGATGGAGTGTTGTTGATGAGGGAATTATATATCCCAAAACAACAAAAGGATAGGGAAGGATACATCTCAATGATGACAGTGTTGTTGATGAGTGAAGTATACATCCCAAAACAACACAAAAGGATAGGGAAGGATATATCCCAATAATGATGAGAGTGAGTGTTGTTGATGAGGGAAGGATACATCCCAAAAAACACAAGAGGATAGGGAAGGATACATCCCAATGATGATGATAATGATGATGATGATGATGATGGTGATGATGATTGGATCAAGGCTTGTAGCAAGTCTAGGAATAAAACCAAGGATGCAATTAGATGATCTGTGCTAGATTGAATGTATGAAGAGTGGATGGAGATGTGAGATTGTTAAAATAAATGAAGATGATGGAGGGAAAGATGCTTAGAATAGAAATCTCTATTATCCTAAGAAGATGGATGAAAATATGCTTAGAATAACAAATCTCTATTATCTGAAGCAGATTGAAGAGATGATGAAAGAAAATAGGATGGATAGATGAGGGAGAGTGATGAAGAGTGAATGGATTAGAAATATTTAGGATGAATGGATGGGGGTTGGGTAGATGATAGGAAAGAAGATGAATGGATAGAAACTAAATCAAGAAAGTTATTTGTGGTCAGTTATGCTACCATGTAAAGGGAACTTAATTTTATATAGCATGAGATACTATGTACTAGGGTATGAGGAACCAAGGTGATGTCGTATTGAATGAATAAGAGTGACACAACAAACAAAAGGTTAGTCCAACATCCCAAAGTCATAGGGGCTTTGGTTGGGATTGATGTTGGGATAACCACAAACACAAAGGATGCTCCAGCATAATACAAGACCAAAAATCATCATGGTGGGTACGCGGGACAACCAAGAAGACATAAACAAATAAAAGATCAAGATACGCCCCTATATTCACCGTCCAAAGCACACCAGGATATGATGGATCGTGGTGACCCTGACGAGGTATAATAGGAACCTCAAATGATAAAAAAACTTTCAAAAGCATCAAAAGATCACAATCAAATTTCAAACGTCATTTTCCACAAGATCAAAAGGGTGGATGGGATTGATGTGGTCTATTAGGAAGGATGCATCCTATTGAGACCAAAGATGGAAACTAAACTAAATGATCGAAATGACTTGGGATAATCAAAAGTGATTAAATCTCATGATACTAGTGACCTTTGTTTGTAATCACTAGCTAGGATAGGGATGTACTTGAAAACACGACAAGAGATAGACACACCCTAAGGACCTAGGGGCTTGGGGGTTTATTAAAGATCAACCTTGCCTACATGAAAGCATAGAGCCCTTGTAGTTCGACAAAAGACCAAAAACTAACTATGGATAAGAGCAGAAAGAGAACAATGGAGACCATGATGGAGTACAATGACTAGAAAGATAGATGCCTTGGGGGCAGATCGACTGATTTAGCCTTGCCTACATAAAAGCGTAGGGGAAACATAGTTTGACCCAAGGCCAAAGATAGACGATGGACAAGGGAGGAGGAGATGACGATGTTAAGTAGATACAATAATGGAACTGATATGATGATACAAGATAGACTCGATGGATAGAATGTTGGATATGCATAAGATGTGGATTAATGCAAAGCTCACGGATGGCATAGTTATCCAAATCATCAAAATATGAATGGGGAGGATGATACGATAAATAGATGATTCATGAAGAGTGATAGGAGGTTAGGAAGATGTGATAAATAGATATGGGTGATGATAGTGGGATGAATGGGATTGGATTAAATAGGGGTAGCCTATAGCTAGATAGCAATGATAGGGAATTATTAGATGGAATGAAAATAGCATAAAATTGATGGATTGATAAAGATGGGGATATAGAAAGATGCTAGGATGAACGGATAGAGGGATAAGGATTTGGAAATATGAAATGGATAAATGGATAGGGAGAGATAGATAAAAAGATGAAAAAGGATTAGTGGATGGGTGGATAGGGAGATAAGGATGGAAAGACAAAAAAGCACTAGTGGATGGGTGGATAGGAAGAGAAGGATTTGGAAGATGAAAGGGATTACTGGGATGGATGGATGGATGGTGTCTCCAAGGACCATTGAACAAAGAAGGAGATGCCCCACTCTAGATGTGTCATGTGTGATGAGGCAAGAGGTATGGCAGATAGCAAGATGGAGAGATAAGGAATGGAGATGGATCGTAGCAGGATGGATAGACAATGGAAGATAGATGGATGTGGATAGGATGCATGGATAAGGAAAGTGGATGGAGATGATAAGGGATACGATGAGGTATGGATGAGTGGAATGCATGCCAAGAGATGTCCAAAGCATGTATAAATATGTGAACTTGTCTTGATCAAGATCACAAGGAAGATGGAGGGATTAGATACAAATGAGATATGATGGGTAGGAGGTGGAAGATACATAGATGTAGGGGACAGAGGAAGGGGATGCATAAATGAAAGTTACCCCCAATTGTAGAAGTAAACTAGATGGGGGATTTACACATGATGCCTATTTTCTATTTTTTCATCATAGTACTTATCCAAGGTGCTTGTTTGCCAAGTTTTCACCATTGGATGAATTATGTCTCTTTACTATTTTCTTGGATTTTTTTATTTTATTTTTTTGGATTTTTTGGATTTTTTGACGTTTTTCTAATTTTTTGGACGTTTTTGGATAGAAATGTGGATGGAGATGGATAAGGATAGGGATGTGGATATGTGGATTTAGAATATAGCTGATATGGATATGGATGAATGACTCAAGCATCAAGTTCCATATGAGGTAATAAGATCCCATGTTTGAAGCTACTATTTGGATGTTGGTACAACCTTATTAGAATATAAGGATTATGCAAGAGGATGGATTAAAGGGATTTGATGGGGGAGATATGGATGATAATGGATGGGATGTTGGAAAGCGTATGGATGGAATGATGGAGTAGATGTGTTATGGGGGAGTGTGTTTATGACCAACATTGGCACATGTGGTGGTGGATGTGAAAGGATAGGGGGATGAACAGATGGAGAATGTGGTGATGATGGAGGAGCTAGGATAGTGAATTTTGGGATATAAGGACCCAAAATAGATTTAGGAGATGGAGGAGGTAGATGATTACTTGTTGGATTAGCAACTTTGGAGATCGTTATGGATTTTTTATTTGAGCATATGACACCTTTTGTCTTTGGAATCCACATGTTTTTTGCTTTGGTGGGCCTTTGTGGCCTTTTGGATGGATTTGGATTTTGGATTATATTTTTCTTTTCGTCAACATATCTTTTTAAGGGGGCATGAGGAGCTTTAGAGTCATGTGGATATTTGGATTTATGCATTTTTTTTTGGCATCCAAAGTGCTTTTAATAGAAATAGGATGGATATGAGGCGATGGATGATGTGGAGAAGATGTGGATGGAGTGATAGAGGTAGAATTTTGATGATGATGTGTGGATGGAGGATGTGAGATAGCATGCATGGAGGGGTGCCTTTGTTGATCCTGATTAGGGATTATGAATTTAGGATTTTTATGAGGTGTTCTAGGGATAGGGAATGGATGGATGAAAGGATAAATAGGATGAGATGGATGGGGTGATGTTGGGATATAAGGGCCCAAAATGGACTTTGTATATTGAGGACATGTTATGGTGAATGGAGGGACATAAGGACCCAAAATAGATGTAGTAGATGGAGGATGAGTGATTGTGAATGGAGGGACATAAGGGCCCAAAATGGATTTTGAGGATGAAGGAGGAAGATGGACGAATATCTTGAGGTAACATGATGGAGGAGGCGAGATGGCAACAAATGGTTTGGTAGAGCAATGGGAGGTGCCTCACATTCCTTTGGAAGAGGCTCGCTTAGGATGTATGGAGGTTGTACCAACATTTTTGGATTGTGATTCTTGGGAGATATATCCAAGACCTTGTGTGCTTGGATGTTTTTTAACCTGGATTGGCTCTAGAGTACCTTGCTCATGAAGGCCTAAAACTTTTCCTTGATCGTTCATGTTCTTGAGCATGTGATCTATGGTAGGGTGTGTATTCTTTTGGAAGCATGATGCAAGTCCATTAGCAAGTGGAGGAGGAAGGGTGGTGCATATACTTTTTTTTTCTTCTACAAGAAGACCACCATGGATGAGTGTAATATTACCAAGGTGATATAAAAGTGGTCTTGGGATGGTAGGGCTAGGTGGCAATGGAAGATCATGAGATGGAAATGATGGGGTGGAAACATCCTGATCGGGAGGAATGAGTGATAAGGGATCAAGAGAGGGATTAGGTGGAATGATAGGATCTAGATTTGTGGTAGTCGGTGATAAGGACTCATGAGATGAAGTGATTGGATCATGAGTGACAAGGGGATCATGGGATGGAGTGTATGAGCTAGTGTGATCTTTAGATGGGGTGGATGGGATGGTAAGTGTGTATGTTAGAATGTGCAAATCAAAATAAATCTAAACTAATACACCAATGAAACATTAGATTGAAGAAACTAAATTAAAGAAAGCAAATGCAAACTCTAAAACACAAGTAGCTCCTTCAAATTCGTCCCATTGTCCTCTATCTCCAAGGATTCGTTTCAAGATACTTGCTCTCAGTTGTTTAAAATAGCAGCTTGTATAATGGCAGCTTGAGAGAATGAGATTAATGAAAATGCATGTGCATTGCTAAAAGATTTAAACTATGAAATTGAAATGCTAGAAATGCTAGAATGCGACTATAATAACTACGCATGAAAATATAAGATTTGAGGTCCTTTTCAACTCATAAGAGGGCTATATTTATAGATTTTTGAAGGTAGGAATTCAATTGGCCAAGATCGACGGTCAAGTTCAAACCTGTTAAAATGAACGGTGAGAGACCGAGAATTCGAAAAGAAGATGAAATTTTAAGAGATGGATGGAGAATGAAGAGACAATTGAAAGGCGTCTCTCATAATTAAATAAATAAATATTCAATTATGTGTGAGAAATGAAAAGGCTTTTTAATTAAAAATTGAAAATATTTAATTTTTGAGAAGAATGGGAAATTTATGAAATGTTTTAATTAAATATTGAAAATATTTAATTAAATGTGGAATGAAGAATATTATTTAAATTTAGAATTTAAACTTGTGATAATTAATGTAAATAAATTGTGAAATCTATTTAATTAATTAAGAGGGAAGATAGCATTAATTAAATAAAGTTATTTATTTAATTAAATTAGAAGAATTGGAAAATGAACAATATAAATAAATAATTAAATTTATTTATATGTAGATGACTTAAGAATATTAATTAAATATTTCATATTTAATTAATTAATAGGTTTGATTAACCATGACCATTTTTAGATGCGTACATTTTGCCCCTCTTTGAAGTGATGTGTTTTACGCATTGCTTCAAAGAATTTGCCCCTGACTTTGAAAAATTTACTGATGATGCTATATGCCCCCTCGAGAGATAAATCGCATGATGAGAATGATTATGAAACTGATTTGGAATATTTTTAGATGATTTTGGAGAAAAATTGGCGATTTAACTCTCGAAATAGCACTTTGCATAGTAAAAATGCCATTTTTACCCCTTTAAAAGATGAAAAAGGTGAGAAGTCACTTTCATTTGAACAGTAACCTTTGAGAATTTTGGAGCTCTGAGAGAGATATTAGTGATGTCGATCTCTTATGAGCACCACAGATTAGAGCGAGGTCACTGTCATCAAAGACCACCTACGTATGGACCTCCGATAAGTCGATCCAAACCTCTCCATGAAAAATTTAATGATTTTTGCAAGTTTTTTCAAATTTTTTGGATTTTTTTAATTCTATTTTAGTGCATACGATATGTAGTTTAGCGCATACAGTAGATAAATCGGCACATCCAAAGTGGCACATAGGTGCGAAACAGTCGCACATAGATGCAAAATAGTCGTGCATAGGTGATTTAGTGCATAGGATAGATCAAATGACGCATCCATGACATTTTCCTACGAAGGATGATAGATTAGTGCATAAGCTAGATTAGCGCATAGATGAACTGTTTTAGCGCATTTGCTTGATAAAATAGTGCATTCATGAAATCGCGCATCCATAGTCTGTTTTAGCGCATCCATGGAGTAAATTTGTATATCCATTGATTGTTTTGGCGCATCCATGGATTTTTGTTGAATTTCAATTTTTGAAGAAAAATTGATGCATGCTTAACGATTGTTGCTAGATTAGACAACAGATTTTATGCTTTTGAATATCATCAATGATTAGATTTGATAAATTTGTCTTCGTGCTTGAAGAACAAATAGGTCTGATAAATTTTCTTCCATTCAATATGAAAACAAATAAAAATGATAGATTTTCTTTCCTGATTGAAAGTCAAATAGATAGATATTGAGTCATGATGACTGTTAAATTTGTTTCCATGTGATAGGAAAAACAAACAGTAGATGATAGATTTGCTTTCTTGTTTGAAAGTCAAATTGAGTCATGATGACTGTTAAATTTGTTTCCATGCGATATGAAAAACAAATAGAAATTGATTTGAACTTGCTTGATGTATTGATTGATTGATGATATTCATTATTGATTGATTTGCATGCTTGCTTGATGTTATTGTAAAGGAGGAATTTAACCTCCTCCAGATCAGAGAGAGATTTTCGCAGACATGGGAGATGATTCCCCAACTATCCCATGAGGATTTGGGAGTGATAGACCAGTGTGGATTGAGAGCTCTGTTGAGTATCCCGCAGTATTGGATCAACAGGGCAATGTTGACTGCCTTAGCAGAGTGGTGGCACAGTGAGCATAACACCTTCCACTTGCCGATAGGAGAGATCATGGTGACCCCAGAGGATGTTTATAGGATTCTGGGTATTCCTGTGGTTGGAGAGCTTGTGATTTATGATCACAAGGAGATTGGGGGGACAGATGCTCTGAGACGAGTCTTCTAGGATCCTCATGTCTCTGGATATGAGCTTCCTTGGAAGGAGATGATGGAGAGATATGCCCCATTGCCTTCAATTTTAGTAGGCATGATCAGTGGTTTCCTTTGTCCTAATCGTAGGTCAAAGGGACTATCAGCTGGGTGGGGTAGGATCCTGGAGGACATGCTTCTCCACCGCACTAGATATGCATGGGGGTCATGCATGCTTGCCCATCTGTACCATGACCTTCATCAGGTCGTGTACACAGATGGGAAGAGTCTCTCTTGCGGGGTGACTCTTTTATAGATATTCACATGGGAGCTCTTTGCAATTACACGCCCCATTGTTCGGAGAGATCACCCCATTGGATTTCCATACGTTTATGCATACACATGGCCCCTTGTCTAGTTGAGGCTGGGTAAATTAGAGTACTAGCGGTGAGTACTTGATGATTTGGATACCCTCATCTGGCAACCATATGTGGACTGCAACCCTTGGGAGGTTGATGATATAGAGCTACCTTACATGACCAGATCTAGGTACTTGCTTGGGAGGACCCCTTTCATCATTGAGTGGTTTTTGGTGACGAGAGTGTTGAGACAGCTTGGATTCATTTAGATGATGTTGCAGGGTGTGGCACATGATGCCAGACGCTGAGAGGATGTATCAAAGTGGGGTCCCTTTGTGACCATTAAGGTAGCCAGGGAAAATTACTTTGAGTTGTAGCCAGCTCAGTGGGCCATGAATCCAGAGGTTACTTATGCAGGGATGACAGATGACTACGTAGCGTATTTTTACACACATCCTTTCCCTAGATTCACTAGTCCAGATGAGCCTACCCCATTGATGGGAGGACCAGTGATACAGATGGGGCAACAGTAGCCTCAGGGACCTCCAGCAGCAGGGAAGCCACAGGGTCAGGCACAGGTACCAGCACAAGGAGGGGTATAGGCAGATCAGGCTGAGGATATCGGTGGAGTGGCTATGGACATGGATGATGAGAGCTCCGAGGATGAGGAGATGGATGAGGCGTCAGATGACTCGGACAATGGGGATGACGAGGATGACGAGGGTGGTGGGAGGCAAAGATTATTCTTTGATATTCCCTTCAGCATGAGGCCACAGACATCCAGAGTGGTGGGTCAAGCCAGCACTTCAGTGCCACACATTACTACCAGGGTTCCATCACAAGGATAGGTGGATGCTTTACAGGTTGAGATTTAGACTCTTCGGAGTCAGTTAGCACGGGTGCAGGTGACCATTAGTCAACTGCAGGCATAGATCACATAGCCACTACCTCCTGACCCACAAATAGCTCAACTCACAGTCGAGAGAGATAGCTTCTGGGAGTGATGCATACAAGCTAAGGGGGTAGCTGAGAGACTGTTGAGATCAGTTGAGAGCACCTTTATTGGAGAGGTTGTAGCAGAGGGGCTAGAGACTGCTCGGGAGGCCAAGTACTATAGGATGTGGTATTTTGAGGTAGTGCCACCTGAGCGGCGGATAGCATTCACACAGTTAGGTACTTGGACTCCAACTCACTCACGCAGTCATTCTAAGAGTGCGACCAGGAGTGTGGGTTAGTCAATCAAATGAGTGATCAAAGCTTTTGGGAGCAGAGATCTGTTGAGACCTACTACCTCTTGAGGCAGCAGCAATCATGTCCCACGATCGGATGCCCCTCAGTGATGAGCATTTTGTTGTACACATTTATGCCATTGTATGTGATATATCTTTTTGAAACATTTGATATCCTTGTAGTTTTGGACATTTGTTTTGAGGGAATCTATGATATGCAGTGGTGATTTGATTATGCACATGTTATGGATGGTTTATGCAAATGTTATGGATGATTTATGCGCATGTTATGGATGGTTGTTTTGATTTTTATATGCTATGTTGTGTATGATGATGCAATAATGATATGATATAATCTAAATGATTTTCTTTTTCCTTTATGATGTATGCAATGAATGGATGATGCAGAATGTAAATGCTTTAGATGAAATGAGAAGATATGATTTATGATGATGTAATATGCAATGAATGATATGAATGTAACATGATTTATGATGGAATATAAATGATAATAATGATGATGTGAAATGCACTTATGTAATGAACTTATGATATATGATGTCATGGAAATGAACATGATAACCTAAGTGATGAATGTAATTTTATTTACGAAAATGTGTGAAATATGCAAATATATATGTTAATGAATGATTAAGATAATGACTATGCATATGATGTGGAATGATGGATAATGATCATGAGGAAAAATGAGATGATAATGAATATGATAATGAAATGAAATGATGATGTAAGTATGCAAATTGCAATGATAAAATGCATGTGAATGATAATGAAAATGAGATGTAACAAATGTCCAGTCATACTCAACCATTGTCTGAAAAAGATATTCAAGAATGTGATCAACCCTCAAAAATCTATTTTAAAAAGGCCCTCAAAATGTAAATGCATTATGGAGTCCTAATAATGAATTATGCAATCCTAAATGAAATAATGAACCATTCTCCTTGTTTCCATTTCCTGTTGTGTTTAGTTGTCATCATTGAGCCTTTTGATATGTTGAAATTCAGTACAAGCATCAAAGGGTATGTTAGCACCAATGATGACCTGAGTACTGCTTTCATAATGTTTGATGTAGCAAGTTAATACAAGCATCGAGGTATAATTGAACCAAGATGACCTAAGTATTGCTTGCATAAACAAACAAAAGTTAACCATTTTCCTATGCAAATTCCAAAATGTCATCAATGATACGTTGTAGAGCATGTCCCACAACCAATTTTCATAATACTAATGATTAACTTACAAACAGCAAGAAAAGAAAAATCATACTTCTTCCTTGTGATTCTAGTTCAGTACATCATTGAACCACTCCAAAGATATGATGTCATCAAATATCAAAACAACATTTTGCAACTTATTGCTTTAAGTTTGTCATTCATTTTATTCAGATTAAGATCATCCAATTTGTTTTAAATTATCCGTCAAAATAGTCATGTAAGATCTGTTTAATTGGATAAGACTATTGTTTCTGATATTCCGATGCTAGACACATGCCACCGACTACCTGCTAGAAAAGCTTCAAAAAAATGAACTACCCCCTAATGACCTTGTACTCCGACTCTTGCTAGACACAACTATTGTGATGGATAACCCTCAAATCATCAAGCCATTATGAGATCCTTGTCGTTCCAATGAGATGATGCAATGTGAATGCAATGGTGAAGTGTGTGCGCGATGTTGATGAAAGGATGCATATGCAGAATGAATCCTAATAGATGAGAGAGCCAAATAAAATCACAAACAATGCTTGTTTGCCAGGTTTTCATTGTTTGTTTTTATTGCACTTTTTCCTGATTTTATGATTTTTTTGTTATTACCAAGACACTTATTTGCTAGGTTTTCATCAAGACAATGTTTTTCTTTTATTTTTCAGGACTTTTTATATTGTTTTTGATATTTTCTCAGGTGTAGAACCTCTTCAGATGGATTTTGTTGATTGGATCTTCAAACAAGTCCTCTTCTACTGTTGACAACTGATATGCCCCCAATATATATGTTGCAATGATAAGGAACGGGCCCAACCAATTAGGTTCGAACTTGCCTTTTTTTTCCTGATCCTGTTGATTTCGAGGGTTTTCTCTAAGAACCAAATCACCCACTTGAAGATTTCATGGTTTGCCTCGGTGATTGTAGCTGCGGGACATAATTTTTTGATACCCCTTCAAGTGATTAACCGTAGTTTGATGTCCTTCATCAAGGAGTTTTAGCTCTTGCAATCTTGATACTCGATAATCTTCATCATTGATTAGCCCTTTGAGTGATACTCAAAGTGAAGGAATCCCAACTTCTAGTGGTAGAATAGCCTCTGCTCCATAGACCAAAGCATAAGGAGTAGCTCTTGTTGGTGTGTGAATGCTTGCTCTATAAGCCCATAATGCTAGATTCAATTGGACATGCCAATCACAACCTGCTTCATTTGTTGTTTTCTTCAAAATATTTAGAATTATTTTGTTTGAATCTTTGGCTTGACTATTCCCTTGTGGATAATAAGGTGTAGAAAATATGTGTTGGATACGAAATCTTTCACATAGTTCATCAACATCCTGATTTTTAAAGGGTCTACCATTATATGTGATAATGGAGTTAGGAATGCCATATCTGCAAATGATATAATTCAAGATGAATGAAGAAATTTGTTTGCCCGTAACTGCTGTTAGAGGAATAGCTTCAATCCACTTAGTGAAATATTCAGTGGCTATAATGATAAATTTATGTCCATTTGAAGATGATGGATGTATTTTTCCAACGAAGTCCAATCCCCACTGAGCGAAAGGCCATGTTGTGGTGAAGGGTTGTAATTCCTAAGCAGGAGCATGAATGAGATTCCCATGGATCTGACATTTTGCACATTTCTTCACAAAGGCGAATGATTCTTTCTCCATGGTTGGCCAGTAGTACCCTAATCTTACAAGTTTCTTTGCTAAGGTTAGTCCACTTGAATGTGTCCCAAAAATTCCACCATGGACCTCTTGTAAGGCTTTTTCTGATTCATCACGTTCAAGACATCTAAGGAGGGTACCATCCAGACCATGCCGGTATAAGACGTCAGCAATCAAGGTGTAACGAGAGGATTGACGAATGAAATTTTGTTTTTGATTCCTAGACAAGCCTAAGGGTAAACTAGTATTTTTTAGGTAAGTATAAATTTGGCCATATAAGGAAGAGTCAAAACTCATCAGATGGCAAATGATTTGCATTTCAGGATTGTCATGGGTGGGAGAAAACAATTGTTCCACCAGGAAATCGTACCATTTTTTATTCTCTGTCAATTGGAGTAAAGAGGCGATTGTAGCCATAGTGTTTGCTGCTTTATTATCAATACGCAGAATCTATATGAACTTGATATTAACAAAGTATTTCTTGAGATCTTCCACCATTCTTTTGTAAGGTATCAACTTGTCATCTTTAGTGTGATATTCATCATTGATTTGGTTTATGACAAGTTGTGAATCACCAAATACTTGAAGTTCTTATGATTTTCCATTCTACTGTAATTCTCATGTCAATTATCAATGCCTCATATTCAGCTATGTTGTTTGTGCAAGGAAACATTAGCCAATAGGATTTTGGGATTGTATGTCCTTGAGGTGTAATAAAAATAATTCCTGCTTCTAAACCATGTTGAGTGTAAGAACCATCAAAGTAGAGTGACCATGATTGTTGGATATCTGTTGTGAACACATTGGCATCAGGAAAATCAACATGTATTGGGTGTTCTGCTGGTATTGACGATTCCGCTAATTGATCTGCAATTACTTTTCCCTTTATAGCTTTTTGATCCACATATTGATATCAAACTCGCTTAAGATCATAACCCATTTAGCTAACCTGCCAGTTAAGGTTGCCTTGCTTAGAAGATATTTGAGTGGGTCAATCTTAGCCGCAAGCTTCACTGTATGAGTTAGCATGTAGTGTCATAACTTTTGAGAAGTGAACAACACTGCTAAACAAGCTTTTTCAATGAAGGTATAATTTAGCTCGTGACTTATTAAGGTTCGAATGATGTAATAAATGGCTCGCTCTTTTCCTGAGTTGTCTTCTTGTGCCAATAACGCTCCTAAAGACACTTATGTGGTAGCAATATATAATATGAGAGGTGTGCCTTGCATTGGTGGATTCATGAGATACTGCTTTATCTGATCAAATGCTGCTTCGCATTTGTACTCCCATTTGAATGGATCATTCTTGTGCAAGAGATGTGTAAATGGTAAACTTGTATCTGCTAGTTGAGCAATGAATCTATGAATGGATTCTAATCATCCCTATAAAGAGCGTAGTTGACTAATGTTCCCTAGTGATGGCATATCAAGAATTTCTTGTACCTTAGCCGGATCCACTTCAATTCCCTTTTCTGACACAATGTAACCTAGTAGCTTTCCAAATTTCACTCCAAAGACACATTTCTTTGGATTAAGTCTTACTTTGAATTGTTCCATTCTTCTAAAAATTTTAGATAAGATATCGATGTGTCCTTCTCTAGTGTTAGACTTGGCAAGAAGATCATCAACATAATCCTCCATGAATGTATGCATATATCATTAAAAATTGTTGTCATTGCTCATTGGTATGTAGCTCCTGTATTTTTCAATCCAAATGGCATTACGTTCCAGCAATAGGTACCCCAAGGACATGTGAATGTTGTTTTATCCTAATCTTCTAGTGCAATCTTTATCTGGTTGTATCCTAAGAATCCATCCATCAATGAGTACATTGTATGTCCAACAGTTAAGTCCACAATCATATCAATGTTTGGTAAGGGAAAGTCATCTTTAGGACATGCTTTGTTCAAATCCTTGAAATCTGTGCAAATTTTGATCCTTCCATCTGGCTTTGAAACAGGCATGATGTTGGAAATTCATTCTGCATAATCTATGGACTAGATGAATCCAACATCTAAGAGTTTCTTTAATTCCTCTTTAACCAACAATGCAACATGTGGATGCATTTTTTTGAGTTTCTGTTTTACAGGCTTTGCCCCCGGTGTAATAGATAGATGATGCATGATGAGATTTGGATCCAATCCAGGCATATCTACATAGGACCATGCAAAACTGATTTGATTATTTTTGAGAAATTATGTGAATTTGGGTATTTCTTCATATGTAAGAGATGCAGCCAATTGCAAAACTTTAGTCTTTTCTGTAGTACCTATATTGAGTGCCTCTGTTGGTTCAATTAGAATGGAAGATCTTTCTTGATAATACTCTGGAAGAGTGTCAAGTTTCCCATCCTCTGGCACCTTTGAAAGGTGTTCACCATTAGATACACTTTTTAGTTTCCTCTTTTGTTGATCTAACACTGCCTTTGTTAGGTTTTCACCATTAGATCTTTCTTTCATTTTTCTTTTTTCTTGATCCAATACTGCCTTTGTTAGGTTTTCACCATTAGATCTCTCTTTCATTTTTCTTTTTTCTTGATCTAATACTGCCTTTGTTAGGTTTTCACCATTAGATCTTTCTTTTATATTATTTATTTCATAGCTGAGAAACTTGGCACTTTCTTGTCGAAAACTTTGATCTTGCGATTCCCCAGTGGAACTTGTTCCGAGATGGGATGAACAAAGAAAGTTTATTATGGTTTCGTCATTTGGAAAAGTTGGAACATCAATGGGTGTAATTTGTTCCCAATCAATGAGTTCAGGATGAACCAAAGGTAATGGATCATTAGGATGAGTAAGGTCATTGGCTGTGAGGGTCATGATGTTATTGACAACATTATTATTGGAGAAGTCTAAGATGGTATCCTCCTCAAAATGATCTATCTCACTTTGAATCGAATTGGTCTCACTAAAGTCCTGATTGCTTTGTACAACGTATTCAAGTGGAGGTCTTGAGCTTTCTCCTTGAAAGAATGTAGGTGAGAATTTGTGTATGACATCCACCCTTTTCTCTGAGATGAAAGTATTGTTCGAGAAGTCATCCCATTCATATTCATTTGAGTCTATTTCAGAATTATCTGCTTGAATTCTCAAAATTGATTCAACTAACTCCTCATTAGATGGCCTTTGTGTTACTTTTTCTTTAGTATCCTCATGATATCCTAACCCAGTCTTATCTTTTGGGTGCATTTTTTTTAATTAGATGGGTTCAACAATACCTTCTTTCCTTTTACCTAGAGGGCCATTTCCTTCATAACCCATTTGTTGCATGATAGCATAACCCTTTCCATATTGTTGTGTGGGTAACTTGATATGTTGTACTGATTCTTCTTCATCTTTATAGAGCCAATCAAGAATAGCTCAATCTTCTCCTTCAGTTTCTTTGATAAACATCCCATTAAACTTGGTGACGGAGGTTGAAGTTGAGGCTAAAACTACTGCAGCCTGTTGTGTAGATTTTGAGGGTTGACCATGGGATCTTGGGGATAGGGGTAGATTAGAGAGAGATAAATAATATTCTCCCACCCCTTTATCTTTCAATTTTAACTTGGTTCCAAAATTTCTTATCATTTCTTGTGTTTGTTCTTTGTTTTTGGAGTTAGAGATGGCCAAAGCCTCTCTATTATGTGGGACAAAAGTGTCCTAAGTTGCTCTTAGGTTAGAACAAATTTGACTGCTAATGTGATCAGCGGGTATTGTTACTTCCTATCCATCAAATGGAAACTTCAAATATTGATGATAAGTAGATGGAATAGCTTGCATGTCATGAATCCATGGACAACCCAATAGTATGTTATAGGTTAGATCTTGATCGAGAACTTGACAAAAGGTATTCTTCACAACAGGTCCCACTCTGATTGGTAGCATGATGAGACCTTTGGAAGTCCTTTCCTCATCATCATAGGCCTTGATTGTAATTTTTCTCTATGGATCTATAGAGTCTGTTGAATATCCCAAAGCTAGGACCAATTTTAAAGTACAAATATTTAATCTGGCTCCCCCATCTATAAGAACACGTCTAATGCGGGCTTTGTGAACCATGACTTCTAAATAGAGCGATGAATTATTTGGACAGGTTATGGATGAATCATCTTTTTTAGAAAAATATAAACATGTGTAGGAGGACAAGTGTCCCACCATGGCTTGAAATTTATCGATATCCAGATTAGGAGATATAGTTGTATCAACAAGGGCCTTTTCCAGAATGCCCTTATGTGTAGGTGATAACTTTAAAAGTTCCAAGATAGAAATTTGGGCTGATGTTTTTCGTAGTTGATCAACCAAATTGTATTGACTTGGAGGGGGAATTGCTACTTTAGATGAGCTGCCTTTGACAATGATCTTGCCTTGTCCCCTTATTGTAACGTTGACCTCTCGATATTATGGCTTACCTTTGATTCGGATAGCGTTGATTTGAGGATCATCAGTATAGATATGATTGATAATAATGTTGTGGATGTTATTAACATTCTTGCCCTTGTCACTCAAGGATTCCCCTTTATGATAATTAGGGAGCGGGTTCTTGAATGCTTGATGGTCATTATTGACATTATGTCCCTCAACTATGATGGTATGATTATCAATCAAATCTTGAACAATATTCTTCAACCCTTGGCAACTTTTTGTCTTATGACCTTTACACCTATGATAATCATAGAAGTGTGAGTCATTCCACGATGGTGGTTTAACTTGAGGCTCATAATCTCTTTGTGGTGGCAATGTAATAGCGTTTTGATTCAATAATTCTTTGAGAATGGATTCCAAAGATTGGCCCAAGGGAGTGAAACTCCATCTACTCAAAAAATATGATGATCTGGGCACATTTAAATTTTGATTATTGCCAAAATTATTTCCACGATTGTTAGTTATGTTTCCTTGATTAGAAATATTGCCTTGGGTGCTAGAATTTCCAGTATTATTATTACATTGAACACCTGACACATTAAGGATGGCGGGCTTTGTATTCACGTCGTTAGCACCTAGTACCCCATCATTCACAACATTTTTATTTAGAGTCCAAAATCGTGACTTGTAATTGTTGTTATTATGGTTGTTGTTGTTGTTGTTGTACGAATTTGAACCCTCTTTATCAATTTTTAGAACTCCATGCTTGATCAGTGCACCTTCAATAGTAATTTTGTTTTCAATCAATTTTTCAAATGATTGAGGACAGTGAAGGTTTAGTCTGTAACTCGTTTCTTGATTAAGACTATCGATGAAGATCTCCATCTTTTCCTTTTTAGGAACAGGACGAGAGTGTCTAGCAAACACTCTTCTCCACCTTTGAAAAAATGTAGTGAAGGATTCCCCTACTTTTTGTTTTATCTTACAAAGATCAAGCATGGTTATCTGGTGTTGAATGTTGTAAGAGTATTGTGATATAAACTTGTTTATCAACTCTTCAAAGGTTTTGATCAAGGGAGTGATCTTTGAAAGCCATTCCAAGGATTGTCCACCCAAAATTCATGGAAACAACCTCATTAAGTAGGTATCCTCATGAGCAAATTCTAAACTCATATTTCGAAAATCCCTTACATGCTCAATGGGGTCAGTTTTCCCATTATACCTATCAAACTTAGGGATTTCGCAATGTTTTGGAAAAGGAATCATTCAAAGATTTCTATCGAATGGATAAGGACATATTTCATCCAAAACATACTTCTTTGTTGCTCCCCCTTGCATTTCTTTTATTTGCCCTTGTAATTCCTTAATTTGTTGAGTAAGGGCACTAAAATCGTTAAGAGGAGTTTCAAGATTTTCTTTAATCCCTTTCATGTCAAAATCAGTAGGTAACTTAGCTCCTTGAATAGCTAAAAAGAGAAAGTATCTTTCCTTGTTTCTTTCTAAAATTCTTTCCATAAGAGTATGGAATTGAGGATCCTGCTCTGCTTCTTGAAGTTTTTCTTCCGTTAATTCCTCAATATTTGAATTGTTAAAGGGGTTTTCCTCCCTCTCACTATTATCACCCATTTTTCTCACTGTACTTTCATCCTTTTCTATGTGCTTTCAAGATATCGTGGTAACAGGCATAAGCTTTACTCAAATCCTACTAACTTTGATCAAATGAACGAAATAGTGCAATGGTGATGAGAGTCAGGATAGAATGAAGATTCTATGACTTAAAAGATTTTTAATCTTTAGCTCATGATTCCCTAATTGAAAGGATGAAAATCTTGTTTGTGGGAATTAAACCAAAGATCGAAAAAAAGATGATTTTGCACTTTGTGAAGTTTGATCTTAGCTTTGTAGACAAGTGAATTTAATAGATGCCTAATGTGTTTGAGTTCTCTATTGCAGAATTTGATTTGGACGAGTAGCGTATGTGATAGTAGATTGGGGAATATAAGAAGGAAGAATATGCTGATTGTGGTTATGCCTCTGAGAAAGGGCTCTTCTTTGAAAGAAAGCTCTTGAGTATAAGGGTTATATAGCATAATCGTCAGTGAAACCTCTAATATAGTCGTGATATCGATGAATAAAGGTTTTGTGTTCAAGCAGGACCTTTCGACTTTGATATAGAAATTTTCTCTTCTTCAATATCTTCTTATAACTAAGAGACTTTTTGGGCTTTCTAATCTTTCTTTCTAAGGACTTCTTAGCAAATTTTGTAGACTTCCAAAATCTGAGCATGGGAAAGACTAGACCGATAAGACTTGATTTTTGAAAGTCAGAAAATCACCTAGGCTTAGAAAACGGATGCACCAAAATAGAGCACAAATGCGCCGAAACAAAGCACAGATGCGCTAAAACAAAGCACAGATGCACCGAAACAGAGCATAGATGCACCGAAACAGAGCACATATACGCTGAAACAGAGCACAGATGCGCTAAAACAGGGCACAGATGCCCTAAAACAGACCCGGGATGCGCTAAATTACTTCTGAGACCGACATGTTTTGACAGTTTGATAAAAAATTCTTGTTTTGGATTATCTTAATCTGATTTAAATGTGAAAAGTACAGCATAGAAGCAGACAGTTGTTTTATTAATCCTAAAATCTAAACAAAGAGTGTATGTTCTTTAGATTTCCACAGGTTTTAAACAAAATAAGCACTTCAGTCAGACTCACTCTTAATTTGTCAAATAGGTCATCATAATAATCACAGCCCATAGCTTAAAATCACGTCAACTCACACAGCCTTGTCACCCCCTAGAGGGCGCCCGTGTTTTTGTCTTTTCCAAGTGCGTACTCAAAGTGACGGAAGTGGATACTGAATCCCTTGAGCAAACAATCCATGGTGACTATATGGTGCGTGTCTAGGGGGCAGATTCTTCCCTCCCCTTGCACCGTGATTAAGATGATGTTTGGATACCGACATGGTTAGCTTTCTACACTATGGTTCGTAGTAAGGGTATTCGTTTAGTGTGGAAAATAGATATACTCCCTCGAGAGACCTCCCAACCTTTAGAACAAAGGTTTTGGGGATGGTTATCCTACGCACTACTATCAAATTGGATTTTCATCAACAACTTGCTTTTGATTAAAGTGGGTTGGAAACCTTGGCTTTAGGTGTTCCCACTTAGGTCGTTCCTCTTGCGTGAGTACTTTTTCCCACAAGACCAAGCCTTCTAAAGGATGTAATAAAGCATTAAATTGCAGAAAATAAAGGTAAGTTTGGTGTTCTGATCACCTAGTTAAGGGGAGAACATAAACCTATTACCCACAATCACAGCAAACAATAATAGTTCAATTTTAAATCCCCAAATTGACAAATTCTCTATTCTAAGTGAAGATGTTGCTTCACTAAAAACATGGGATTCATTTTAACAAAAAGAAAATTTATGTTTGGTGACTATCCTAGGATTGGTTCATTTTGTTAAAAATAACATTTGGAAAATCCTGTCCGTAGTTTGCGTCGGAATCAGAATTTAAAATTTTTACAACTGTATGCGCCGAAACAAGTCATCTATGCACTGAAACAGGTCATGTATGTGCCAAAAGAACTCCCAGGGATGCACTAAAATAGAGTGTCTATGTGTCGAAACAGGTCATGTATGCGCCGAAAGATCTCATAAATGCACTGAAACAGTCCTCGTATGCGCCAAAATGATCCTCATATGTGCCAAACCGAGACTCGTATGCGCCAAAACGTAATTTTTTTGTCTGTCACCTACCAGAAAAATTTGAAAGAAGAAAAATTAAATGTGGGGCTAGGCCCCACAGTGGGTGCCAGAAATGTGTATGTTAGAATGTGCAAATCAAAATAAATCTAAACTAATACACTAGTGAAACATTAGATTGAAGAAACTAAATTAAAGAAAGCAAATGCAAACTCTAAAACACAAGTAGCTCCTTCAAATTCGTCCCATTGTCCTCTACCTCCAAGGATTCGTTTCAAGATGCTTTCTCTCAGTTGTTTAAAACAACAGCTTGTAGAATGGCAGCTTGAGAGAATGAGATTAATGAAAATGCATGTGCATTGCTATAAGATTTAAACTATGAAATTGAAATGCTAGAAATGCTAGAATGCGACTATAATAACTACGCATGAAAATCTAAGATTCGAGGTCCTTTTCAACTCATAAGAGGGTTGTATTTATAGATTTTTGAAGGTAGGAATTCAATTGGCCAAGATCGACGGTCAAGTTCAAACTTGTTAAAATGAATGGTGAGAGACCGAGAATTCGAAAAGAAGATGGAATTTTAAGAGACGGATGGAGAATGAAGAGACAATTGAAAGGCATCTCTCATAATTAAATAAATAAATATTCAATTATGTGTGAGAAATGAAAAGGCTTTTTAATTAAATATTGAAAATATTTAATTTTTGAGAAGAATGGGAAATTTAGGAAATGTTTTAATTAAATATTGAAAAAATTTAATTAAATGTGGAATGAAGAATATTATTTAAATTTAGAATTTAAACTTGTGATAATTAATGTAAATAAATTATGAAATCTATTTAATTAATTAAGAGGGAAGATAGCATTAATTAAATAAAGTTATTTATTTAATTAAATTAGAAGAATTGGAAAATGAACAATATAAATAAATAATTAAATTTATTTATATGTAGATGACTTAAGAATATTAATTAAATATTTCATATTTAATTAATTAATAGGTTTGATTAACCATGACCATTTTTAGATGTGTACAGTAAGATCATGACTTGATGGAGGATACGGATCATGAGATGGAATGGATGAAGGAATATGATCTTGAGATGGAGTAGATAGGATGGTAGGATCTTGATATAGAGAAGGGGATATGTTGGTATGCTTTAGATCAAGCTTGTGGCATGGCTCATCTTGTGTGGGAGGAATGTTGATGAAGGAGTGTTGGAGGGACTCCTCATGTGGGGGAGATGGGAGGATGGAGGATTCATGAGGTTCATGGGAATGGATGTTGGTGATACTAGGAGTGGGAAGTGGGGATTGGATTTGGATGTCTCCAATGGATCAGGTGAATCTAGGAGTAAAAGCCAGGGATTCAATGGATTTTTTGGGTTTGATGGTTTTAATGGTTTGGATGGTATTAGGAATGGTATTGGGAGTGATAGGTGTAGGATGGAGGAGGGCCTCATCACTAGTGATCATACATGATGGAGTGATATGAGATGGATCCACGACATCAAGACATGGATCTGGGGATGTCTTCTTTGTCATGAGTCCTTGGACGACATCAGGAATGGATGCCAGATTAGGTGGGGTGATGAGAATGGATGAAGGATCATGGGTGGGTGGAGGACTAGGATTAGGGGTTGGTGGATTAGGATTAGATGAGTGGATGGAATTGGATGAAGGACTAAGAGTAGGTGGAGGATTAGGATTAGATGAGTGGATGGAATTGGATGGAGGACTAGGAGTAGGTGGAGGATTAGGATTAGATGAGTGGAGGGAATTGGATGGAGGACTAGGAGTAGGTGGAGGATTAGGCTTGGTGGGTGGATCAAGATTAGATGGAGGATTGAGGTAGGGTGAATTGGGAGGATTAAAACATAATGGAATAGAGGGTGGAGTGATACAGGAGGATGTGGATGATGAATTAAGATAGGATGATGTGGATGCTAGATTAGGTTGGGAAGATTGAGATGGTGGATTAGGATAAGGGGATGCGGGTGGTAGATTAGCATAGGGGGAAACAGATGGAGGATTAGGATAGAAATATGTGGATGTTGGATTATCAAGGTAGGGATGTTGGGGTGTAGATGATAAGGATAGGAGTATTGGGATGGTAGATTAATATAGGAGGATGTAGATGTTGGATAGGAGAGAGATGTAGAGGGAGGACACGATGAATATGTGGATGGTGAAGATACTAGATATCCCTTGTCAAGAGTAGCATAAGAACTATTATTAGATGTGGATGAATGCACGAGGATATAGCTTGGAGGAGTGGTTGGATTTTGGGAGGTGATCGGAAAAATATTTTTAGAAATGATAAAATCAAGGGGATCTAAATTATACTCATCTTGATCAACAGGACTTCTGTTATCATCATCAACATAGTTGGGATTCCCCTTGACTATTATTATTGGTTGTGCGGGAGGAGGATAAGGATTCATGATATTAGATGGAATAAATACGAATTGAAAAGATGGGAATAGATGATTAGAAGGAATAAATGATGAAAAGATAAATAGGATGGATTTGAAGAATATGGAAGAAGAGATCTTAAGATTTGTTTTGATATTAGAAGATATTGAATATAGATGGACTAAATCTCAAATTGGGATTTAGGTTAAGCTTAGATGGGGATTGGATTGAAGCTCGGATTCAGATTGGATTAAAGCTCAGATTAGGATTAGATTAAAGCTCAGATTAGAATTGGATTGGAGCTTATATTATGACTAGATTAAAGCTTAGATTATGGTTTGGAATAGTCTAGGAGTGATAGGATTGAGAAAAAATAAAAATAATTTTTTTTAATTTTTTCAATTTTTTCTATGATGTAGTAAATCACGTTTTCAGAGGTCTTCAAAGCAGAATTTGGGGTTGAAACTTGTGTCAGTCCCTAAAATTGGTTTCTGAAGGCACACTAAATTTTAGGGATTGAATTAGTACAATTGGAGACCTTTCTGATGGTGTAAACGGTTTTGAATTTTGAGCACCAGGTAGAAAGTTATGACCCCAACAAGTCAGGGTAAATAAATCCCTAGTTTTTTTTCAAAATTAGATGGTTTGGGGATGAATAGGAAGAGGGGAAATGATTGGATTATGATTTTGGATTGAGGAATATGTAGGATAATTGTGGCATGAAGATTAACTCTCTAGATTTTGTATGGGAAGAATATTTTCCTTTGTGTGAAGTAAATTCGCCCAAAAAGATAGGTCAAATCCACCAAAAACTGAGGTGCCATGAGAAATAGATGAATTTTCCAAGCAGGTTTGCCTATTTGAGGAAGCAAATTTTCCCAAACAGCTATAAAATTCACCTAAACAACAATCAAACTTGCCTAAAACCTAGCAAAGTTTCCCAGACAAAGAAGTAGATTCACCCAAGCAACAAATAAAATTCACCCCTAGGAGCAAATTCACTCAAATAGAGAAGCAGATTCACCCAAGCAAAGAAGTAGATTCGCCCCTAGGAGAAAATTTGCCCAAACAAAGAAGTAGATTCATCCAAGCAGAGAAGTAGATTTTCCCCTAAGAGAAAATTCACCCAAATAGAGAAGCAAATTTGCCTCTAGGATCAAATTCACCCAAAACAACAGTCAAATTCACCTAAACAACTAAAGAGACAAAAAAATAGGTAGATGAGACTGAAGAATGGGCAAGTGTGACTAAAGAAAAGATAGGTGTGACTCTAAGGATTTCCTAATGGGATGAAAACTGCACTTAAATGGATTCGAACAGAGACTCAGCTGAAGAATGGGATGAGAATGGAGGAAATGGACACCTAAACGAACCCGAACGGGGCCCCAAACAAAGAATGGGATAGAAAATTGGATGAAAGGATTCGCCTAAATGGACCTGGATAGAGACTCAAATGGAGGATAGGACCACCAAAATAAAAATGGATTCGCCTAAAGATATCCAAATAGGTCCTTGGATGAAGAATGGGGTAGAAAATGGCCAAATAGACACCAAAAAAAACCCGAACAGGGTCTCGAACAGACGAAAAAGAACTGAATGGGAGGAAAATTCATCATGTGCTAAGGAATTTCACCCCTATACTAAGAAAATTCACCCAAGAAGGAAGGGACTGACTATGGAAAAGGAAATAAGACACAACAAACAACAGATAGAAGGTAAGACTAACTCGACTAAAAGGAAATGCACTAGTATTTCATAGAGAAGAAACAATAGACAACACAATCCTAGAATTAGTGATAAGGGTCACTATCTAGGCTGAACAATGCTATCTCATGAGTCCCTGATATATGCATGGTATGTGGGGCACAACTGTGACCACTAGCCCATCACAAGCATGAGTCGAGAGCCCTAGTGAGGTACTGGAAACTCAAACCAACTCTTCATGTCTTATCTAGGTATCACCCTAGCTTCAACGCTCTACCAAACATGACACGACTGGATTTTGGAACAAATTTCGCTCTCCCCCCTTTATATACCTCATCAATAAAACATGGTTGGGATCGTCCCCCAGGTGATGAAATCCAAGGCAAGTCCTGCTAAGGGAAGAAGACACTAGATGTCTCAGTTGGTCCCCAAGCTCGCACATAGTGCAAGGGGAGAGCTTAGATGCACTACCACCTCCTAAGTGGACTCAACTGGACTAGAGTGAACTATGATTTCTCATCACCCAGGATCACCAAGTGGTGCAAGGGGAGTGGATACATCAATAGCCCACTCAGAAGCACAAAAAACAAGTCTAAATTGACCCTTTAATTAAAGCTACGTGTGCCTAGCTAGTAGGAAAAACAACAAACTAACTAACTAATTGTTCTTGGACCGATCATTCTGCAAAAAAAGAGTTAGTAATTTCGGACCACCGGTCTTGGACAAACAAGAAACAACTACCAAACGTTAGGAAAACCAAGAACACTCACAAATGAGACGAGTTAGTAGATTAATATGCAAAACTAAAACCAAACGATTTCAAAAATTGTAAAAAACAAGTCTCGAGTTTACCTCGGATCTGGATCTGTGTAAAGTAACTTCGCCCCTATGAAAATTCAAATTTTGGTTGTCTATTAAAGAAAGTTTTCCCTTCCATCAAGGCAGGTTCACCTATTTATAAAGGTAGGTTCACCTATCTCTAAAGGCAAGTTCACATGTTTCTAAAGCCAGGTTAGCCTGTCTGTGAAGGTAGGTTTGCCTGTCTATGAAAGCAGGTTCGCCTATCTATGGGGGCCAAGCAGGTTTTCCCCTGAAGGGAGGCAAGTTTCTCCTTGAGAGCAACTTCGCCCTTGTGAAAAGTTAGGTTCCCCCCTTCAAGGCAGTTTCACCTCTATAACTGAAATTTGGACCTGCAAAAGTCAAACAACCAAGAATTTGAAAGGATAGACCAATGACGTGGGTCCCACTAAGTGTGCCAGAAATGTGTGCAGGTGTTTTTACCAAGTCTAAAATGAAAAAATAAAAGAAATGCAAAAAAGGAAAGCATAAGAAACACCTCAAGATTGGCCTAAGTTGAACTTGAACAAAATAAAAGATAAAGAAGTGATATTACCTTGTCTAAGTTGATCAGTTAATTGGCCATGTTGTTTGTTCGATTTGTGTGCTCCTAGATCAATTTTGACAGTTTAACGAATTGTAAATGCTTAATTTGGATGTAAGAAGATGGTGGATTGAGTGTCAAATGATGGCTGGAGATGAATGGAGTCAAACGCTTGAGAAGGGTCGAATGTGATAGATTGTGGTTGCATATGGTTAGAGTTGTGAAAATGGCTAAGTGTTAAGCCATTTAGCCAAGGAGAGATGAATGAATGGTACAAATTCATTCTTGGCCAAGGACAAGAGATCAAGGGTGGAGATCAAAGGTTAACCAAAAGGAAAATGATAAAAGGAATAAAATATCCCTTGAGATACCTTGGGTGAATAAACGAAATTTAAAATTCCATTAGAAGGACATGGGGATTGTAAATTAAAGATTTCATTAAGGGTGTTAGAAGAATAAACTAGAATTAAAAATTTCATTGGGATGTGAGAAGAGTTGACTAAAAGGGATGATTAGACTAGTTAATGAGTGATTAGAGGAAATTTAGGTGGCTAATGATGATTAGGAGCCAACTTGAAAAATTTGGAGGATGTGACACATCCTAATCATGGATTAGGGATGTGTCACATCCCTAATGATGGGATTAGTTGATAAATTAGGATTAAGTGTGTATTATGGTGGATGGGACATGAAGGGAATTAAATAAATGAATTATTTATTTAATTCCTTGGAGGAAAGGGATAAAAGGTAAGGTATTTAATTATTTAACTCAATACCTTAGGGATTTAGAGGAATTTAAGGATATTAATTAAATAATAGTAACATTATGTAACTAATATGGATAAAAGGATATAAATAGACAAAAAGAAGATAAATTTGACCAAATGTAAGTGGTCAATTTTAGGTGTCTACACTTACCAGTACCCACATCTCAAGTCTAAAACGATGGGGAAATTTCCTAATTTATTTGGCACCTCAACCTAAAATTACATTAATGTTAATGAAAACAATTGTTTAACTCACAACCATTTTTTTTAAAAAGATAAAAAAAAATAAAGTATCAACCTTAAAATTCATATACTTCTAGATCTACTTATAACTTATGATTAATCAATTGAAGCAATGGATGCAAAAGATAGATTTGAACTCTGATAACCATTTACACTTTTCCTTTAAAATATCGCCACTATTTTTTATTTATAAGTGGGAAATGATGGGAGAGGAAAGGAGGAAATGGGGATTTAGATTTTGCATAAACAGGGGTGAAGTATTCACTAATTTTTATGTTGGAGTTCCAAGTGAGAAAAATTGATGACTCATTAAGATTATGTCAATAGATCCTAATAACTATGATGATGTTCTTACTTAGGGAATTAAAATAAAACTAGAAGGGATTAGGATGGGTATCTAGATGTACACACAAATACCCCATGGGAGTATATGGCATAGATTATAGCTGTATTTGTGACAAAAGGGTTCAAGGACTTGCTTTATATTGGAAACCAAACTAGACCAAATATATTTGACCTTACAATATTAAATCCTCCACTATTGTCTAAAGAGGTAATAGAGGCAAATGAAAGATTTTATTGTGGAAGAAGAAATGAAAACCCAAAGAATTAAGATAATATTACAAAACAAGTTATCCACAAATAAATAACACATGAAAGATCAAATAGAATAATAGAAAAGACACAAATTTACATGGTAAAACCTTCACAATATACAAAGGAAACATCCATGTGGAAAAGTATCAGTATTCTTATTTCTTAGAGAAACTGATTACAATATTCACATAGTTTATGCTATTCAATTACATGTTTCCATTAAAGGTCAAAAATATATATAATACATTCAAGATAGAAACCACCATCAAACTTAGAAAAAACTATATTTTTCCCTTAAGAAAATTATGAATTATCTCTCAAGGACAAAATAAATTTATATGTTTTTTTTTGTTATTTTAATTTTTTTTTCATTATCCAAAAATCTCCACATTGACAAAAAAATTAAATTTACCTAATACTTTTTCTATGCCCATTCATCACCTTTTTGATAAGCCAAGAGAATACAAACTCCACCTCATCTTCACTCGCTATATTGGTTTCATAAATGTAAGACCACATCCCTTGTGGCCTTATTGATCCTATTAGCCATTGATGGTTCATGTTATTTTATGTTGGACAATATACATTGGTGATTATTATTCCTATACATCAATTTTCTTATATTTTGATTGTTAACTAACTAAGTAGTGGTTTTTATGATTTTATGTGGCAGCAAGATGAGTTATATTCCTTATCTACGTAAGTGTGCAATGATCGATATGTTTCGTTGTTGGTAATAACATTATAAATATATTAGATGGATTTCATCATGTTAGGCTATTTTATATTATGAGCGCATGTAAGTGTGAATATAAAGGTAATGATTGATATTTAATATTTGGTTGTAGTAGTATTTGTTATAGGCTAAATAGATTATTGATAATATTTTCATATTAATTAACATGATCAATTATTGCTTGACTCTAAAAGGTATTATGAAAGTGAGAAGAGTTATATTATATGTTACTTATGTAGATTTAACACATTAGTAGATTATTATTAGAAGGTTATTTTTTATATGTTATTGTTGCAATTACTATTAATTATGAGAGATATTGACATCTTTTCTAGTTGAGTAGATAGGTTAAAATTGTCCAATGTTGACAAAGGGAACACATAGCTACTTCCCTTATTTTATTCTTGTGAATTCCTATTCTTGTCAAGGATATTTTTTTAACCTTGCTTTGTAAGGAATGTGCATGTGTGAAAGGTTGTTTTATTATAACTTTGAGTCGCCTTTTTAATGTGATTACTTATTGTATGTTTTGAGAAGTCTTTATGTGGTATTAAGTGTATAAAATGTTTCCTAGGTGGTAGGTCTATGGGTTAGGTTTATTTTTATTCCATGAAACCCCTTAAATAAAGTCTATAACCCACTCTAATTTCCCACTTATGACAAGTGGCGAAAATGGGAATTGGTTGGGTGGTTGGGAATTTGTGGAGTTGGTTGTTGTTTTCCTTCTATATATTCCTTCTCCAATTCAAAGGAGAAGGGTCTTCTTTTGCTTGCCTTCTCTCTTTTTTCTTTGGTTATGTTTTTTTCCTAGGGACGCTCTCTCCTTTTGGGAAAGAGAATTATTGGTGGAGATAGAGGAGAGGATGGGAGAGGAAGATTTGAAGAATAGGGCTTGGGGAAGCAGAGGCTCACCTTTTGGATTTGCACTTAGTTTGGTAATATCTACCCCTTTGTAGATCTTTGTATAAGATGCATAAAATATTATATATGTTTTGAATTTTATGTACAAATCATTGCTAGATCCTTTTGAGTTATTGTTGAAATTATGTGTTTAGTTTTGTCTTGTTGGAGTTCCACCTTCTTTTAGTTTCTCTTAGTGTGTATAGCTATTTAAGGGTTGGGGTGATGAATTATAGTACATGTGTGTTTCATTGTGCATAGTATGTTGTGTAATTTGTTTTAAGGAACCCTTGTGAACAGTGATGGTGTGTGTAAGGGAAAGCTTTGTGACCCTTAGAGCTTGGAGGTGGATTGAATCTCAATCCTATAGTTGGGAGGAGATCTTGTGGCCATATTATTTTTTTGTGTTGATTTTTTATTTTTCAAGTTTATATGTGGGAGTTGGAATCATTTGGGGAGTTTCATTTTAGCATAGGTTCAAAGAGTACTTCCATATAGATGCAATCCTCCTTGGATGAACTTATGTTAAATGTATTGTTGTGAATTATGTAGCTTTGGAATCAAGGAAAGGGGGTTGATAAATACTTGTCACTGTGTATTGCATGAAAAGCATGTAGGGACATGACATTATAAAGCATCGTTATGTTTGTGGATGAAAGTTGAAATGTCGCATCTAGATAATAAAGTAGAGAGGAAATTGAGTTTGTTTAAGAGATATGATAATTGGGTGAAAATGATCAAATGACCTTGTGATATTTTCTCTTGGGTGCATGATGTTGTGTAGAATTATGTGTCAAAAATTTTCTTTAGAAGTGTAAAGAAAGAAATGATTATGTTGTTTGTGATAGTTCTAAAAATTTCATCAAACTTAGTGGAAATAATTAACCCTAAAATTGGGCTAATTTTGTTAGAAACCAAGATCACCTCCATGCAATCACCTGTCACATGCAAAAGACATGCAGAACCAAAGAAGATGTTATGTAAACCTCAAAGTAAAAATGCATTATTGAGAATCAATTATTACAAAGAGATCAATCCTTATGAAGGAAATCAAGAAACCCTAAAAGGGAAACCCTAGTGTGCACACTTAATAATTAATCAATTATTAATGTACCTAAATTTAACTTAAGTACCTAAAGGAATAAGTGACTTAATTAATTAACCAGTATGATATAATTAATTAAGTGTAATAACTTATTACTCTAACAAATTTATCATGGTAACATTTAAAAGAGGGGATCAATAGTGGTTGGAAAGAAGTTCTTGAATTATGTAATATAAATATATTTTCAATTTGCTCAAACTACATTGAAAATGTATCATGTTTCCACTATAGATATGCAAACCAAAATGTTAAAAAAAATCTTATAATAAATTAAAGACTAATGTTATTGATATAAACCTTTTCTAAAAATAAAATACATATGTGTGTATACATGTACATGACAATGAAGATTCTAAGTTTCAGATTTTAATTATATATAATTATAATGTAAGAATACAAATTAATTATCTAAATAAATTTAAACTCAAATTAGATTCATATAAAATATTTAAAATGTATTGACATAAAATGCAATATATAAAGATATACTGATATAATATATATATTTGTAATTATATTAAAAAAATATGAAATTTTGCATGAGGGCCGAACACCTCCCATGCCGACCATGGTCGACCTGCGAAGGCCGTCATGGGGGCATGGGGGTGCTCGACCCCCATCATGAAGGGAGAGTTTGCCCCATGTTTCTCCTTAATGCTCTGTAGTAAGTAAAACTGAAAGAAAAGGAACTTCGCCCTTATCAGAGCCCATGGATCGCATGGGATAAAGAAGATATACGTTTCCCTTAATATCCTATTAAATGATGTAAAACATATATACTACGTGCAAACTCTCTCTTAGGTATCCCCCTTGAAGAGACCTGGCCTGTGTTTTCGGTATGCTTTTCTTTTAAAGAGAATTAATTATCTGTTCGCTCTTAAGCCTGCAATCATAATGGCTATGTAAAAGAAACCCTCTGTTTTATTTCTGCACCCTCGTAGTAAGAGGAAGAACCAATGGATATTCCCTCACTCGTATTTCCCTGATCTCCAAATTCACTTGGAAGGAAAATCTGTAAAAGACCAATGAAAAGATGAAATTTTGTTAAAAGAGAATAGGGTAGTTATAGGTGGTTTTGGTTAAGTGTATAATTCTTCTCTTAATATAGTTAATTAGGAAACAATTTTTAATTCTGATTTATTTTAGGAAGTAGGAAAAAAGGGGGTTAAAGAACATTATAACAAACTTCTAGTTGGAAGTGCAATTAGGTTTGCAAGGAGATGAATTCACTTATATGGATTTGTAAGTTAGTTTGGAAGTAGTTTCCAGCTAGCAAATAAGTTTCTTGATTTAGAAATGTTTAGAAGTAATAAATATCAATTAATTGATATATATATATATATAAGATTGGTTATGGCAGTAAGTTTAAGTTATTTATTTGACTATTTAAGAAATTAAGCAAAACTTACTTATTGTAACAAAGATTTTGAGACCACAAGACTCTCTAACACTTCTAGGATTTTTCACCTAAAAGGAGAGACGGATACCAAAATGACAATGTTCACATTCAAGACTAATGCAACTATGATTGAAAAATGCCTAAATGAAATGATCTAAATGTTCAAAATGGATAAAAGAGACTAAATACTAATATAAGACTTAGAAAATGTAACTTGCTTGAAAATACATTGTGATATGCAAACGTGACCTAAAAATGCGAAAATAAATAAATAGAAGACTGTGAAACAAAAGGTGTGCACCTAGAAATTGATAGAGGCTGGAGTGAAGACTATGAATGTCCTTGAGATTCTGGAAAATTTGATTTTTAATCCTGATGAGACACTTGTGCCAAACTGGGCAACTTAGTCCAGTTTCAGGAAAATTCTAGAGAACTGCATCAGAGCCTGTTTCAACCAAATGGGTATCTGAATCTATAGAAATCTCTAAAAAAATTGCATAGTGGAACTAAGTCACCACAATTGGAGGAAGTGTCCTCTTTGTCTTTTCTAAAAATCCGAAGGTGGAAACGGGAGCTCTTGACCTGCACTTTGTGTTCCTCCAAGTATTTAGACCAAAAACCTTGATTTTCGGCCTATAGGTGTCTTTTTGTGTAGATCTTGACCTAGTCAACAAGGAGATACCCCCAACAAGTCTTCAACCTATTATCAAATAATCTTCAAGCTTGCAAGGTACCTAAATCTGCAAACACACAAAGAGAGAGAGAGAGAATGTTGAATGTTAGGGCATGGGGGTTTGCCTTAGTCAAACCCCTTTCAGATAATTAAACCAAAATGAAGAAAAGAGATAATGAAGGATGAACATGAAGTAAAGAGATTAGAAACTTTCCATGGTGATTGATCTTGGGTTGTTGCAATGATTGTTGAAGATTCGGCCCTTGAATGCTCAAACCCTAGCTTGCTTGAGAAGAATGATGAATGAAGAATGGATAAATGAATGAATTAGTTATGAATTAGGGTTTAGAGGCTTGTATTTATAAATAATCCACCTAAAATACCCGTTAAGTTGATCCTCAAGGCCGACATGGAGGAAAAATAAACTTAAACCCTAATTTTTCTTGCTCAAACCTCGAAAAATAGCCCAAATGGGACTAACTCACCAAGTTGGGTGACTTAGTCCAACCCGGATGGGACTAATTTTCCTAGATGGGTAACTTGGTCCCATAGGGGCTCTTTTGTAAGTTGGATTGTCTGGGAATGAAGAAATCGGGTTTATATGATGATTTTATCATGTATTTGATCAAATTAAGTCATGGGATGCATAATATGAGGTCATAGGGGCCTATTAATGATGATGTAAAGGGTAATTAAGGTTAGGGACACAAAGTTCAATGTGAAAGTGTGATTAAATACACTTTACAACATTAAAATGAGGTCCACTTAGCCTAGAAGGACACAAGATCCAATGTGAATATGTAGAACACATTACAACATTAGGTTTAATTAACATTAAATTAGGGAAAAGTTAAGTAATTTTGGCTTAAAATGGGTCCAAGACCTAGTGTCGACATGTAAAACACCTCACAACACTAAATCAAGGGATATTAAGTCTAATTTATCATCAATTATTCCCAAATACAACAAGAAAAAAGGGATACATTTTTCTATATTACATTTAGCCCCCACTTTAGTGAGAGGATGAACTTGCTTCAAACTCACACTAAAATAGCCATTCAAGAGAGGGGTCCAATTGTACCAATGTAGATGAGGAAGGATGACAAACATGAAGGAGGCGGTCAAGCCCCCAGGATCCAAGATCCTACGTCAAACCAACATAAGCGCAAGAGGAAAAGCATAAGGGTGAATGATTTGCAGCAAAACAAGATACATAATCATGCAATGGAAAGAACTAAAGGAGAAGAAGAAAGAAGGTAAAAAGGTGGATCAAGCTTTGACCGTTTGTCTAGCTAGTTCTGGATCAGATCTAGGCTATTTGTCCAAAAATGCATACTCACTCTGAGGCAATGAAACTCTTGGTTGTCCACCGGGTGAGAAGTCCAAAAAGGTGAGAAACATACACTCATGGTTGGTATGCACTCACACACACGCAAGTGGCTATGGGGAAAGTCATGTTGTTGGTTGGGCTTCTTGCTCGAACCATACCAAATTTATACCTCCTGATAACTTTGATAAGGTGCCACAAAATAAAATGACTTTTGTAAATATTTTTGAAATGGTGTAAGGAATGTTCAAAGGGATTTTGCCTAGTTCATGCAAGGTCTCATCTTAGGGAACATCATGCATAATGTCTCCAAGAGAGGGAAAGTGAAAATGGTCTCATCTTGGTTTCAAGAGAGGACAATTACAATGTCCTATCCTAAGCAACATTGAACCTAATGTTTCCAAGAGAGGGAATCACAAAAAAAAAATTCACACAATGAAATGTGAGTGTTGATGTATGCCCCCACTTTAAAGCAGATACTAACACCATTACTACAATAAATTGCTTTAAAGTAGAAGAAGAATACATGAGAGTTTGTTTGGAAAGCCCTATGCCAAGTCATATGTTTCCCATAAGCTATGTCATAAAAAAGGGAGTATGTCTCATGCAAGTCAACTTAAGACATGTCATCCATGTCCCAAGCTTGCTCTTATATTTTCATGAAAGATTAATGACTAGCCAAAATAGACAACAAGTGACATATGACAAAAATTCTAACTAACCCCTTGCCCCCACTTAGTGCAAGACAAGAGTGAGTCAAAAGGATTGATGAGATGCATGGTAGAGTGAAAATCAGTATCAATTAGAGGAATGAGGTGCCCCCACAAAAGGGAGAGCACCAGGTTCGTTAAGATGTTGGATTTTACTACTCAAGGTATTACATTCATTAGTAGAATGACCATGAACTTGGTGATAGGTGCAAAATTAATTCTTGTAATAGAATTTCTTTCAGGTTTTTGAAGGAAGGGATATCAAGTCATCTTGGAGGAGTCTCGACAAGATACCCTCTTGATCAAAGGTAGAAAAGGTTCCTTTAGCTTGTGATTGTGAGAACAGGATTGTCGGTGAGGGTTGATCATGTTTGACTCATGATGAATCGAAGCATAATGGAACCAAACATACCTGCATTTACAAACAAGATCATTCAAAATGGAAATCTAAGTTAAGTATTTAATTGAAAATGAAATCTACAAACTACACAAAAATAGTTAAATTCCTAATCTAGCCCATCTGAAACTTATCATGTTTTAGAATTGGTGTCATGTTGATGTGAAATGATGACCTTTTCCCAATCCCATCATTAGTGAGTCTATTTGAGTCAATTCTATAGAAGAGAATCGATCAAACCTTCGTGATAAAATGGATTAAAACATGATTTATGCTAGAATGGACATGATGCAAGCTAGTGAAACATAATATTATGCTACAAATGAGCTAATTTTTTTATTTCTAAACTAATCTAAGATAAAATTATGCTAAAAGATTAAAACCATAATTCATATATAAACTAAGATGGATGCATGCAAGCTATTAATGGATTCTCTAAGCTATTATGCAATCAAATATGAACTAAAACTAGTTAAAATTGAGTAAAATATGAGTGTGGATGCACGTTAATTCAACAACATAAGTTTGCAATTGAAAGATGGATGATAAATTCAACAACATAAGTTTTCTCTAAAAAAGGTGGATCAATTTATCTCCAAATAGTGATCTATTTATAGGAGAGAAAATGAGAGATGAAATGTTGAGATCAAAATGGTTAATCAGTAGTTGAGGATGAAAGGAAGAGGAGGCATGGATTAAGGATTACGGATGAAAGTGCAAGATCACATGGATCAAGGAAATGATCAAGGGTTGACATTTGCCTCAAACAAACACACTTTTGACATGCACACACAAATCAAAGATAACTTGTTCAAAAGGTTAAAAGATAACTTGTAACTCAAGTTACAAGGTAACTTGTATTTGAAGCCAAGTAAATATCCCTTTTTCAAATGATGAAGGAATAAAAATATTCTCTTGGAATATTCCTATGGGTGAGGAAAAAAGCATTTTACAAATTAAAACAAAGTTTTAATTATGCAAAAAAAGGGGATAAGGAATATTCTATTGGAATATTCCCTTTGATTAGAGGAAAATTAGTTTAATTGTTAATTAAATAAGATTTAATTTATGCAATTAGGGGTTTAGAAGAATTAAATTATTTTCATTAAATTAAATGATTTAATAAATGGGAAAAGGTGGAGATGAAATTTAATTAACTTAGGGCTATTTAATTAAATTAGAAGACTATAGAAATTAAATTAAATATGTTGATTTATTTAATTTAATTAGATGAAATATTAGCATGAAAAGGGGTGAATTAACCCGATTTAATTAATGAGGTTAATGGATGCAAATGATGTAATTAATTAAATAGCTAAGCTAATTTAATCAATTAAGTGAAAATATGATGGATTTCAAAGGAAATGATGTCAGTAAATCTAATTTAAATGTATGATATCGATTAGGACATTTAGTGTCTACATTTTTCCCCTCTTTGAAGCAAGGTATCTGTTGTTTTGGCTCAAAGAATAACGCTCCTTGGATGAAAAATTGTTGCTTAAATCAAAAAAAAAAAAATCTGATTTTTAGATGCCCCAATAGAAGGATAAAGCTAATTCCTTGCCCCCTCAAGAAATCAAGCAAGATTTTTAAATTTTTGGTTGATTTCTTGATAAAGATGAAAATATGCCCTAGGGGGTCTGGATAGGTTCCGAGATGCAAGAATTATGCCAAAAATGTAAAAAATAATGCAAAATTAGGCCCAATTTGGCAAAATTGGTGAAGTTGATGATAAACCCTAGTTCAAATGCAAAATTAGGGCAAAACCCCCTAAATTTCTAGCTTAAATAAGCTAAGAAGGGTCATTTTGAATTCATTTGTGCATTCACACTTGACAGATTCTTGTTATTTTTAGCTCTGACCCTCCAACGAAATGGCACATCATGAACTTCCCAGGCACATCTTTGATTGAGTTCGAGAGTTCCAGTGGCTTTCAAGCACAGGACCATTGATATGTGATTCAAAACCTTATTTGAAATTTGAAATTTTGATGCATTTATGACGCTTTAAAATTTAGATTCTAGCGGTGTCATTGTATAGTGACTCCCAAACTTAAATCGGTGACACCCAAATCAGTTATAGCAACACATATGTATATAGCGAAGCTTTTCTTGATTTAAAGCTAGGGTTTCCATTTTTTAAATCGTGATGCATTCTTGTTTGGTGATGCACTTGCCGAATTAAAAATTAGGGTTAGGGTAGACCAAGAGCTAAATTGCGATGCCAGCTTGTCTGGCGATGCATGTCCCAATTTGAAATTTTTTATGCATTGAGCATCACTATTTGAAATTTGAATATAGCAACACTATTGTGATTTTCGAGCCAAAAATTTCAAATAACTTCAAATTCTAATGTTTTCCTGACATCATGTGCTTCATGGATGTAGGAAATTATCCCACCATTGATGTCAAGGGAGTACATGCCCACTATACTAGAGAGATTAGATGATCTATCAGAGTTGTGCCAGGATCACCTGGGAGAGATTGGTTTGTGGTAAATTGCATATGCCCTCGTGATCAAGACACACCTGGCGATGATGATATCTCTATGCGAGAGATGGCACAACAAGACATCATCCTTCCACCTGTCGATAGGTGACGCGACAGTTACCTTGGAGGATGTGTGGTGGATTATACACTTAACGATTCACGATGATCATGTGATCTTTGATGTCGAAACAGAACTTGATGCTTTCCACAAGGTAATGGAGATGGAGGATGTTGTGTTGGTCACCTCTCAGATTGATCTTGAGTCCTATAGAGGTCATGTGCCCACTTTCAGATTGATCATCGCAACCATCATTTTCGGGTTAGTGGCCCTAGACAGACATAATAAGGGATTCAACCCAGGATGGGGATTAGTGCGGCATCAAAGGACACTTTTTGCATGAGGGCCCATGATTTTGGCCTCCTTCTATCATTATTTGTATGATTTTGTCTATTGTGATTGTAGGGTCATTGGTGCAGGAGTGACATTGTTGCATATTTGGGCATGGGAGCACATTGTCGTGCTTTAGCCGATTGTTTAGATGGTTGATGTTGACCCAAAAGATCCAATGATCCGATGATACAAGGGTACCATTACTCTAAGGCACATAGGACAAATTGGGCTCCCATACTGGAGATAGGTGATAGATTACATGACATTTTTTCGTTGGTGCCCATGGCTTCAAATGCCTCCATGGTTTGATGACATTTAGCAGTTATATTTTGCTAGACATACCTGATATATGCAGGGTCAAGAGCATCATATTATAGAGAGGTACCTTCTAGACAAGGTAGCACACCAGTTTGGTGATATACAGGATAGGCCTAATGATGCATATAGGGCCATTTTTGTGAGATCAGCTTCTGATATGGGGGCCGACCATTCCGGCCCCAAAGTTCATTGATAGCTTTAGATAGTTAGCAGCCCAAACTTGGGCATATGATCAAGGTCAAGCAGCAACTCAAACCACACCTACATATGATGCATGGTTCATCCCCCCCACGACGATTGATAGATCCAAGAGGGGCTCATCCTAGAGGGAGACTAAGAGGCAGGGGAGCTAGAGGCAGGGGATAGGGAGGTTAGGATGGCCATGATGGATAGGTTTCAGAGGCACCCTCAGTTGGATAGTCACCTTAGGTACATCCACAGGTGCAGCCATAGGTATAGCCATAGGTATAGTGGCAGCCAAGACCACCACCACCAGATGCACGAGATGCACAGATTCAATAGTTGTAGCAGCAAGTGCAGGCATTGATTGGTGAGGAGGACCAGGCCCACCAACAGGTGGTTGCAGTCACAACCAAGAGAGATCAGACACTATAGAGAGTATAGGTTGTGATGGTGGAGAGGGACCAGAAGGTCACCTGATGCTAGGAGATAGAGGCCATGATAGTGGCTACACATGGTAGGATTGTATTGACACGATTATATATAGAGGCTATTGCAGAGGTTGAATATTATAGGATGTAATCATTATGATGTACCAATGGCACAGAGATAGCCAAATTTTTCATAGTGTAGCGATGCGTGTCCCTGAACAAAGGATTGGCCTTAGAGATAGGTTGGAGAGGGTAGCAACCATTAGGGCTAGCTTGTTGATGTACAAACATTTTTTTTATTTTTCCCCATTCTTTATCACAGATATACATTCATGGGCTATTTTTTGATAGCCTTGTGGATATTGTACTTTTGATCAATGTTCATATACTGATCCAAATTTTGTATCATGACACATATTTTGATATATATATATGATACAGATACAAATGATTCATGATGTGACGTGTGCACTTTATTTCATGTTATGATTATATGGATGAGATGCTAATATTTGATTATGTATGGATGCACTTTATTTATGCTTATGTGATATGCGATGATTATGATATGAGATGTGTGTAATGTTATGATATGCAAATGTTATGGATGCCAATGTTTATGATATGCAATGATTTGAGATGCTTAAAATAAGAAATCTATATTTATTCATCATAATTTAAATGATGATGTGATATGCAGTGATGATGATATAATTATGTTATCATTATGAGATGCATTTATGTTGATGATTTGTGGATGCAAGATGGATGAATTGGTGATGTTTTTGTTGACTATCATGATACCAGGCTAGCACAAAGAAAGGATAGAAGAATAAATAATGAATACCCATTGATTCCAATGATTACTTTAGAAGATCCAACAAGTCCATGATCCATCAAGACTTTATTAGAGATGGTTACAAGACAATGCAAGATGTAGGATGAATGCAGGATAATGATTTTCTCACACTTTGGGATTGGGATTTTTTGTCATTCCTTATTGTTTGATATAACACATAGACACGATGCATCAAGGTATTGATAACCAAGATGGCGTTGTATCTATTGTAATGGAATTTGACTCAAAAAATAGATAGGATAGTTCTTGTTCACACCTTGAAATATGAAAAACTCATTGGAATGTAAATTAGAAGCTTAGAATGCATTTGACCAAAGCATACGCAATAGTCAACAACATACCCTAAACAACCATCCTACACACAACCAAGTAAGTATGCACCAAGATTATATTACAAGAATATCCACAAGCACATCAAACGAAATATAATGATTGATGCCCCATTCCTTTCTCTCTAAATCATTTTGATAGACATCATTGAGAGGTCCTAGGAATGGGTCATTAAGATAAATCAGAAGAAAAGATCAAAGAAAAACAGTCAGTGTTATCCATATGTCTTGCCTCATTTAATTTAGCTAAGGTGATAACTAATACTAATGCCCATTGTAGGAAGGATACATCCTACAACATGTTGATCAGAGGTTGTTTGATGTTAGGACAATGATGCTAAGATGAGTCATTAATACAAACTTCACTGACGTGCTTACCTATGATCTAGACTTGAGATTTTGATAATTAAGTTCTCACTTTATGAATTGCTAAACTTGATTTCTACTTTACTTACCAAAGGGTGAAGGTGATGATCAATTTATTATGGGTAAGGATTTATTATGGGCGAAAGCGAGATGGGATGGGTGGTTTTAGTTTTTTCTAGAATATTTCAATGTTTTCGGTATTTTGAAAATGTTTTGAGGCTATTTTTGGTATTTTGAAAGTTTATGAATGTTTTGGGATTTTCGATTATTTGAGGCTTTTTAGGGTTTTGGAAGGTTTTGCAATGTTTTTGGATTTTCATTTTCAAATGTTTAGGGATTTTCTAATATTTGAATGTTTAGGTATTTCGATATTTGGATGCTTATGGATTTTTGAGGAGTTTCGACCAAGAACCTAACTTAAAGACCTATCCTAGGGGCCTTAGGAGCTGATCAATGATAAGCCTTGCCTACGTTATACATGTAGAGACCACGTAGTTCGACAAACTCAACTCAATTATAGAATGAAGATATGAACAAATGATGGAAACTCTGTTTATTATGACGGACTCCTAAATGACTAACTCAAGGTGTCTCGGGGGCACATCAATGATGGCCTTTCCTACGTTCAAGCTCAGAGATGATGTAGTTTGACTGGGGTATCGCTTTTTTTGGATTTTCAATGTTTTGACCTATTTAGGGATTTTGATGTTTTCTGGATGTTTTGGATTTTAGCTGTACAGGATTTTGCAAATGTTTTGGATTTTTTTTATGAACTTTTTACGAATATTTTTAGTGTTTTCGATGAGAGTTTTGATGGCTTCAAGATATACAAGGACCCAAATTTCCCCCTTCGTGATAAGTTAGACTACTTTGATGTAGGTAGGACAAACTGACCTTTCAAATATGCCAAGTAGTATTACAGAGATATGATACTTCTGATCATCAAGCCATGATATAGATGTAGATGGGTGATGAATGAATGGTGGTGCAAAGAATGATGAGGTCAAAGATCCAAAGAATAGATGGAGGTGCTTTATTTATGCAAGGCGTCTATTAGCCAAGATTTCACCAAAAGTGCCACCGAGGTGGTTTTCACTAGGGGACTAATTTTTTTCCTTTACTTTTCAATCCGTTTTCTTTTTTTTTTGGATTTTGATCATTTTTATTAATTTTTGTATTTTTTGGTTTTATACCGTCCAAGACTAGGCATAAAATGTTTTGAGATGCAAGTTGTTAGTTGGCTCCTGCAAGGGTTCACCTTTAGGTGTTGATAACTGATATTCTCCTAATCCATAGCTTGTTGTGATGATAAAGGGACCCAACCAGTTAGGCTCAAAATTTCCTTTACTATCTTGATCTGATAGATTCTTTTGATTCTTCTTTAGGAAAAGATCCCCTAC
This sequence comes from Sequoiadendron giganteum, assembly GCA_007115665.2. Lineage (NCBI taxonomy): Eukaryota > Viridiplantae > Streptophyta > Pinopsida > Cupressales > Cupressaceae > Sequoiadendron > Sequoiadendron giganteum. The sequence goes on along the minus strand of CM021109.1, from coordinate 150,360,986 downwards.
CTGGAAGGACCGAAATTTGATTCTCTTGTTATAGCTCTATTTCAGTCAGTTTTGATATACTTCCAAGTGATTAAGGGCATCAAGACGATGCTCGTCTAGGAACTCTAGCTCATGTAGCCAAGATATTTTGTATTCTTCATCGGTGATCAGATTTTGTAGTGACACTTGTAGTTGGGAGCTCAACCTCAATAGGCAAGACAACTTCTGATCCGTAGACCAGGGAGAAATGGGTTGCGCTTGTTGGTGTGTAGATACTGGTTTGATAGGCCCAAAGAGTGGGATTTAGCTATAGATTCCAATCACGACCAACTTCATTGACTATTTTCTTCAAGATTTTTAGGATGGTTTTGTTTGTAGCCTCTACTTGTTCATTGCCTTGGGGATAATATGAGGTAGAGAATTGATGTTGGAAGTTGAATTTGTGGCATAGTTCTTTCACATCCTAATTATTAAAGGGTGTCCCATTGTCTAAGATGAGGGTTTGTGGGATACCATAATGGCAGATAAGGTAATTCAAGATAAACTTATCAATTTTCTTCCCCATTATATAGGTCATAGGAATGGCTTCTACCCACTTAGTGAATTACTCAGTGGAATTTATGATAAACTTATGGCCATTAGATGAGGTTGGGGTGATTTTTCCAATGAGTTCAAGTCCCCATTACGAAAAAGGATAAGGTGTGATTATGGGTTGTAATTCTCGAGTTGGTGCATGAATTAAATCTCCATGTTGCTGACATTGAACACACTTCTGCACATACTAATGAACTTCCTTCTCTATGGTTGGCCAATAGTACCCAATCCTCAATAGTTTCTTAGCTAATGTCATACCACTAGAATGGGAGCCACATATGCCATCGTGTACCTATGTTAAAGTAGTTAAGGCTTCTTCTTGGTTAAGAGATTACAGTAAAGTTCCTTCAATGCTTCAATAGTAAAGGGTATCACCTAGTATCACAAATCAGGATGCCTTTTTAACAAAGGTCTTTTCAAAGTTCGAGGTGATATCAGATGGGAGGGTTCCTCTACTTAGGTAGGTAAAGATGTCATGATACCAAGGGGATTCGGGACCAACAAAGACACACATGAATTCAGATTTAGGGATTTAAAAATTTGGCACAAGAAGTTGTTCTACCAATAATTCACATTGGAGGATGTTGTTAGACATGTCTAATAGTGATCCAATGGTTTCCATGGCATCTACTGATTTTTTGTTCATGTGAGGGATCTACTCAAAAGTTATGTCTATAAAGAGATCTTTGAGATTCTCTACCATCTTCTTGTAAGGGGTGAGCTTGTCATCTTTAGTCTAATAGTCATCATTGACTTGGTTAATTACTAGCTGTGAGTTTCCTTAGACTTTCATTTCTTGAATCTGCCACTGAACTTCTATCCTTAATCCTATAATTAGGGCTTCATAATTAGCAATGGTGTTAGTGCATGGAAATGATATCTTATGTGACTTTGGAATGAAATCACCTTGAGGGGTGATAAAAATAATACCTACTTCAGATCCATGTTAGATGAATGATCCATCAAAGTACATTTTCCATTGATCTGTGAGGTTGATAAGGAATATCGATTCATTTGGAAACTCAGATACCAAAGGATTTTCTACATAGATGGGTACTTCAACTAATTGATATGTGATCACTTGTCCTTTAATTTCCTTGCACTCCACATACTCTATATCAAATTCAATTAAGATCATTACCCATTTAGCCATTTGACCTATGAGAGTTTCCTTAGCTAATAGGTATTTTAGAGGGTCCATCTTTGCAATGAGCTTGATTTGATGAAACAACATGTAATGTATGAACTTATGTGAAGCAAAAACTATTTCTAGGAATGCGTTCTCAATAGGTGAGTAGTTCATTTCATAGCCCACCAAGGTTCTGTTGATATAGTAGATAGCTCTTTCCTTTCCATTCTCATCATGTTGTGCTAAAAGAGATCCTAATGCTATTGATGTTGTTGAGATATATAAAATCAATTGCTTGTTTGGTATTGGTGGCATAAGCATTAGAGGTGCTAGCAGATAATCATTAATTTCTTGGAAAGCTTTATCACAGTTGTCATCCCATTTGTAAGTTATCCATTTATGGAGGAGATGTGAAAATGGATGTATCTTATCTGATAACTACACTATGAACCTTCGAATGGAATACAACCTTCCTTGTAATCCTCTCATTTATTTTAGTCTTTGTGGTGGTTCCATATCGAGGATTGCTTTTACCTTTGTGTGATCAATTTCTATCCCTCTTTGTGAGACAATAAAGTGAAGAAGTTGTTGGGAAATCATATCTCAATTTCCAATTTGTGCCTCTACCTTATTCCAACTTGGCGAAAAATGTTCTTTCTCCCCTTTACCACTTTAATGTGGTAGTCTGGTCTACCCCTAGCGGTACCGCAATGACAAGCTTGGCGGTTACCACCTTACCGTGCGCAGTGAGTTTACTCATCGCAGTAGTCGCAATAGGCGGCTTTCTGCCTGCCTCATCGGTCACCGCCTTATCGTGGTCGGCGAAGGCCTTCATCGTGGTGGCCGTGGTGATGCCGCTAGAGGATTGGTCAGTGATTACCACCATACCGCAGGCAATGGGTCCTCTCACCATAGTTTCCATGGTGAGACTGCTAGTGGTGGTCTTGGCAGTTACCACCCCACCACAGGTGGTGATTTCACTCACTGCAATGGCCTCGGTGAGATCGCCAGTGATGTGCCTGGCGATAATAGCCAGCAATTGCCGCCCTACCATGAGGTTGCCTGGCGGCCTCCGTGGTAGTGTGGTTTCACCGCCAGTGATCCCTCAGACTGCTTACTACCGTACCATGGTCGGGTCAATCGGACTTGGTGGTAGTGCAGTAGATGGCGAGGTGAGCTCGAACGAGCTAACCGCCATACCGTGACTAGGCTGTGTGGACTTGGTGGTAGTATGGTGGAAACAAGGAAATCTCAGTCGAGCTCAGAGCTTGGTTGAACGAGTTGGACTCGGAGTCAAAGAATGACAGTGAATGAAAAATGGACACGTGGTAGTTTGGCAGCAGTTTGATTTGCTAAAGGCCAATATAGTAAAAGCAGTAATTGAATGTCAATTTCAGCTGATGACAGGAACCCAATTGGGGTGGTGAAGTTATTGTTGGGTGGCTCGATGCAATCTAGGCAGATCGATTGCTTGCTTGAATGTTCGATGCATGAACTTGGAAGCCGTGAGATTGGTTGAAAGTGTAAATGCATTGAAGGCTTGTACAATCAATGTGAAGTTGACGGATATGTATACATGAGTGCAAGTCAATGAAAAGGTGAATTCATTGTATACTTGTAAGGAAGTATTGTAACAATGAGTAATAATCAGAGTGTTGTTGTGTGATGATTAGTGAGTGAAGACTGAACATTGTATGTAATTGTTCATTACTGTAATACAATTGTTTTTGCTTGGTGTGGTGGGTTTTTTATCTGAAAAGGTTTTCCCATGTAAATACCTTGTCAACCTATGAATGCTTTATATTATGTTATCTTATTTATTATGTATGTATTCATCTCAGTAGTTTTAGAAGCTATTAGAACTCGTTTATGTTGTTCTCCTTTGTTGTATTAGTGTTAATGGAATATATTCCACACTATTGGTTCATTAGATCCACCCCTATTTTCCCTTCAAGTGGTATTAGAGCCTGGCCCATTATGTTATCCTTGAGAGAAAGCTCAGTTTTTTGTGCTAATATTGTTTCAATGGGAGACTTGCATTGTTAAAACTTGTTTCTATTTGAGATGGCAAGTACATCAGGTAGAGTAGATATTGAAAATTTTAATGGCAGCAACTTTGAGTTATGGAAACTCAAAATGGAAGACTTGTTGGTGGATAAAGACCTCTAGTTAGCAGTGTCTAGAACTAAGCCACAAAGTACAATGCAAGAGACTTGGGATCTTGTTGATAGAAAAGCAAGAGGTCTGATAAGACTGAGTCTAACCGATTTTGTACTCCTGAACGTCCATGAGGAGCAGTGTGCAGCTTCATTGTGGAAGAAGCTCCGTGATATTTATTAGGGAAAGTCTCTGGTAAATAAGTTATTCTTGAGGAAGAAGTTGTTCTCCTTGAAGTGGAAGAAGTTGCATCTGTTGTACACCATCTGAACTCTTTTAACATGAGTTTCACTCAGCTAGCATCTATAGGTGTAAAGACTGAGGAGGAGGATCATTGCATGCTCATGTTGTGTTCATTACTTCATAGTTGGGATCATCTGGTGATGGCTATTGGAAGCACAACCACTAGATTCAAGATGGATGATATGGTTACTTTGCTTCTATCTGAAGAAATGTGAAAGAAGTCTTCTGAGATGGCCAAAGAGGCTCTTTTTGTTCAAGCTAGACCAAAGGAGAAACACAAGAAGAAGGACAAGAAGTCAAAATCCAAATCTACAGGGAGATAAAAGTCTCCTGGTAAAAATTTCAAGGTGAAATGTTGGAATTGTGGGCAACCTGGTCATATCCAGAAGGACTGCAAGGAGAAGAAGAAGAAGAATGCTTCTGATAATGAATCTTCTCAAAGTGATGCAGACACCTTCATTGCAACAACCTTGACAACTCAGGCATCCAATGATGTCTAGCTGGTAGACTCAGGTGCATCCTTTCACATGAAATCCAATAGAGAATGGTTCTCTAAGTATGAGAAGTATGATGGTGGAAAGGTTTACCTGGAAAGTGATTCAATGCTGGAGATATTTGGTAGAGGAAGAGTGCGAATTTAATTTCCTGATGGGAGAGTCAAAGGGATTGGTGGTGTACTGCACATTCCAGGTCTGGCTCAAAATCTTCTTTCTGTCAGTAAGTTAAATGATGTTGGTGTAGAAGTTTCTTTCTCTAGTAAAGGATGTAAAATGGCTAAAGGTGCAATGGTGTTGGCTAAGGGTGTTTGCACTAGCACTCTGTTCAAGCTAGATGCACGTCCTATTCAATGTAACAGTGCCTCTGTAAAGTCAAGCAATGTTGCTCCTATAGAGGAAGATGAAGACACTTCTCTATCTACAAATTCTTTGGAGGTACAAATCCCAGTTGAGAAGACTATACTGTGCAATCATAGACTAGGTCACATAGGTGAGAAAGTTTTAAAAACCTTGAAGAATAAAAATCTTGTAGAAGGGCTTGATGATTGTAACCTTGAGTTCGATTTTTGTGAACATTGTATTTATGGAAAATAGCACCGTGTTTCCTTTTATTCCAGTCCTCAAAAATCTTCTGGCATACTGGATTATGTTCATTCTAATGTGTTTGGTCCAGTTAATGTTCCTTCATTATCGAAGTCTAGATATTATGTTTCTTTTATTAATGACTATTCGAGAAGGGAATTTGTATACTTCCTTAAAAGTAAATCAGAAGTGTTCAATCGGTTTAAAGAGTTTAAATCTTTGGTAGAGAATTAGACTAGAAGGGAAATTAAATGTTTGAGGACAGACAATGGCGGTAAATTTTGTTCTATAGATTTTGAAAGGTATTGTACAGATCATGGAATTAAAAGGCATAAGACAACACCCTACACTCCACAACATAATGGAGTTGCAGAAAGGTTGAACAAGATGCTGATGGAAAAGGCAAGGAGTATGTTGAGCAGTGTTGGTCTGGAGTAAAATTTTTGGGTTGAGGTTGTGGCTACAACATGTTATCTGGTAAACCAATCTCCTTGCTCTGCTCTTGTTGATAAGACACCTTTGGAAGCATGGTCTGGTAAGAATCCCTCTCTGAGCCATGTTCGTTTCTTTGCTATGAGGCATATGTTTATGTGCCAAATGAAAAGAGATCAAAATTGGATAACAAGGTTGTCAAATGTATTCTCATTGGCTATGGCAGTGGTGTGAAGGGATACAAGCTTTGGAACCCTGTTACTGAGAAGGTTTTGTACAGCAGAAGTGTGATATTTTGTGAGCTAAAACCTTCAGCAAGTGATCAACAGCTTGAGACAGATTAAAGTGACAAGAAGAAGGATGCAGTTGAGATTCCCCAAACTCTAGAAAGGGAAGAGCTGCATGGTGTACCTGAGACTAAGGAGAGTTCAAGTAGCTCTGGAAGTCCAGATGATGATGAACCACAACCTCAGCCTGTAATAAGGTCTACATGAGAAAAAAGGCAACCTGAAAGGTATGGGTTCTCTATGTTGGATTCGAACTATGCCTATGCTTTAATTACTAGCAACGATGAGCCTAGGACTGTAAAAGAAGCAATCAGCATGACTGATTTGAATTCTTGGCTAGAAGCCATGGATGAAGAGATGGATTTATTGAAGAAGAATGAAACTTGGGATTTGGTACCATCTCCAAAAGGGTGAAATCCTATTGGCTGTAAGTGGATATTCAAAAAGAAGACAGGCTTTGATGGCAGTGTTGAGAAGTATAAGGCACGACTGGTTGTAAAGGGATTTTCCCAGATTGAGGGAATTGATTATGGAAAGACTTTTTCCCCTGTAGAAAAGCTGACATCTATCAGATTTCTATTGTCATTAGCAACTCTGTATGATTTTGAAATTGAACATATGGATGTGAAGATAGTGTTTCTTCATGGTAAGCTGGAAGAAGAAATTTATATGTCCCAGCCTGAGCATTTCACTGTGAAAGGTAAAAAAAAATATGGTCTGTAAGTTAAATAAATCTTTTTATGGTTTGAAACAGTCTCCTAGAATGTGGTACCAAAAATTTGACACATTTGTGTTGTCTATGGGATTTGTAAGATCAAAATCTGATCATTGTGTTTATCATAAATCTAAGAATGAAAGTGTTCTTGTTATTACATTGTACATGGATGATATGTTATTCATAGGAAATAGCAAGACTATGATTTCTGATCTTAAATCTCAATTGTCTGCAAAGTTCAAAATGAAGGATCTTGGTGCAGAAAGGTACATTCTTGGAATGGAGATAACCAAGGATAGAACAAGCAGAAAGATTTGGGTCAGCCAGAGTAAGTATATGAATAAAGTTCTGGAGAGGTTCGGTATGTTTGATTGCAAGCAGCTAGTTGTTCCAGTCATGCAGGGAACAAAGCTATCTGTTGAAAATTGTCCAAAGTCTTCTACTGAGATGGAGGACATGACTAGTGTGCCCTATGCAAGTGATGTTGGCAGTTTCATGTATGCTATGGTTTGTACAAGACCATACATTTCCCAAGTAATGGTATTTCTAAGCCGTTTCATGGAAAATCTGGGAAGATCACATTGCGATGTTGTGAAGAGATTATTCAGGTATTTGAAGGGGACTTCAAATTATGCTTTGTGTTACCATGGCAGTTTCGTTGCATCACAGAGGACTCTCAGCATTTAGGGATATGCTGATTCTAATTGGGTAGGGGACATTGACAATAGAAGATCCACCAGTGGATATACATTTATGCTTAATGGTGGAGCAATCAGTTGGATGAGCAAGTGACAGGTTGTACTTGCTCTATCCATGACAGAGGCCAAGTACATGGCTACAACTCATGCCTGTAAGGAAGCAGTATGGATGAGGCATTTTTGTCTAGACATTGGTTTTAATGTAGGGCAGATCACTATTTGTTGTGATAGTCAGAGTGCCATTTGTTTGGCAAAGAACCCAAATTTCTATGCCAGGACAAAGCACATTGATGTGCAGTTTCACTTTGTGAGGGACAAGGTGGAAGATGGAAGAGTCTATCTTGAAAAGGTCGACACTTTGAAGAATTTTGTAGATGCTTTGACAAATCCCATGAGCATAGATAAGTTTAGATGGTGTGCAAAATCGATGGGCCTTAGGGCCTATGACCGTCAGTGATTTTTCAAAGTCAAGAGGAAGCTGGAAATCTTTGCCAAGTGGGAGCTTGTTGGGAAATCATGTCTCAATTTCTAGTTTATGCCTCTACCTTATTCAGACTTGGCATAAAATGTTCTTTCTCACCCTTTACCACTTTACCACGGTGGTCGGGATAGGCGGCTTTCCACCTACCTCGCCGGTCATCGCCTTACCGCGTTCAATGAAGGCCTTCACTACGGTGGTCACGATGATGCCGACAAAGGCTTGGTCGGCAATTACCACCATACCACAGGCAATGGGTCCTCTCACCGTGGTGTCCATGGTGAGACCGCCAGTGGTGGTCTTGGCAGTTACCACCACACTGCGGGTGGTGAGTTCACTCACCGTGGTGAGACCGCTAGCAGTGTGTCTAGCGGTTACCGCTCCACCGCGGATGGTGAGCTTGCTCACCGCAGTGGTTGCGATAAGACCACCAACGGTTTGGCCGATGGTCACCACCCTACCGCAGGGTGGCCTGGCGGCCTCTATAGTATGCAGTTTGACCACCAGTGGTCCCTTAGACTGCTTACTGCCATACCTCAGTCGGGTCGATCGGACTCGGTGGTAGTGCGGTAGATGGCGAGGTGAGATTGGATGAGCTAATCGCCATATCGTGACTAGGTTGTGTAGAGTCGGCAATAGTGCAATGGAGACAAGGAAAGCTCGGTTGAGCTCGAAGCTCAATTGACCGAGTTGGACTCAGAGTCAAAGAGCGACAGTGAATGAAAAAATGGACACGTGGAAATTTGACAACAATTTGATTGGCTAAAGGCCAATATAGTAAAAGCAGTAATTGTAGGCCGATTTCAGCTAATGATAGGAACTCGATTTGGGTGCTGAATTTATTTTTGGGTGGCTCGATGCAATCTGGGTAGATCAATTGCTTTCTTGAATGTTCGATGCATGAACCTAGAAGCCGTGGGATTGGTTGAAAGTGTAAATGCATTGAAGGCTTGTACAGTCAATGTGAAGTTGACGGATATGTACGCATGAGTGCAAGTCGATGAAAAGGTGAATTCATTGTATACTTTTAAGGAAGTATTGTAATAGTGAGTAATAATCAGAGTGATGTTGTGTGTTGATCAGTGAGTGAAGATTGAACATTGTATGTAATTGTTCATTACTGTAATACAATTGTCTTTTCTTGGTGTGGTGGGTTTTTTACCTGAAATGGTTTTCCCACGTAAATACTGTGTCAACCTGTGAATGTTTTATATTATGTTATCTCATTTATTCTATATGTATTCATCTCAGTAGTTTTAGAAGCTATTAGAACTCATTTCTTCTCTTCTCCTTTATTGTATTAGTGTTAAGGGAATGTATTCCGCACCGTTGGGTCATTAGATCCACCCGTGTTTTCCCTTCAGAAGTTTGCCTAATGTAACCCCAAAGACACACTTTTTGGATTTAGTTGTACCTTGTATTATTCAAGCCTATCAATGATGGGTCCTAAGACTGGTATGTGCTCACTTCTTTTCTTTGATTTTTCCAAAATATCGTCAACATAATCTTCAATTATTTTGTGGATCATGTCATGGAAGATGAGGGTCATCTCTCTTTGATAGGTTTCTCCTCCATTCTTCAACCTAAACGAAATCACATTCTAGCAATATTTTCCCCATGGACAAGTGAATGTAGTTTTATGTTGATCCTCCTTGGCGATTATGATTAGATTGTAGCTTAAAAATCCATCCATGAGTGGTAGAATTTCATTACCAACTATTAGGTCTACAATGAGGTCGATGTTGGGAAGAGGAAAATGATCCTTTGGGCATGTTTTGTTTAAGTCTCTAAAATCGGTGTAGATTATGATGCCCCCAGTGGGTTTTGAGACTGGTACCAGATTTGAAAACCACTCAGGATAATCTATTGGTCGGATGAACCCAACATCTAGAAGTTTTTGTAACTCTAGTTTCACCAAGAGTGCTATCTGAGGGTGCATCTTTCTTAACTTTTTCTTGACTGGCTTGGCTTTGAGATATATCACTAAATGATGCACAACTACTTTAGGATCAATGCTAGGCATATTTGTGTATGACCATGCAAATTTATCTCTTTGTTCTTTCAAGAATGTTGTTAGGTTCTTTTGTTCTTCATCCAATAGGGATTTGACATAGAAAGTGATTTGGGGTGCTTCTTTTGTTCGTAGATTAACTAGTGTAGCCTTTTCTGCTAGCATTACTAACTTTTTAGGATGCATTTAACTAAGGGGTAGATTTAATCCCTCATCCTTGGGTGCCTCAGAGAGGTTTTCACCCTCAGATGTGTCCTTTCTTTTAAATATTTTAGTATCAGAGAGTGCCACTATGTGGTTTTCACTCAAGGATCTACATGTTAGTTGTACTTCATCAATTTTGTGACTAAAGGATTCAATCATCTCTCCATAGTATGCCCTTGTGTCCAACTGTATGTCAAAAATTTCTTTGTGATCTACCCAAGATAAGTTGTCGTGAAGTCCCATGAATTCTCAGATCACTTCATTTTTTTTAATAAATCAAGAATTGGTGGTCCTTGTTGGTCCATTTCAATAAGTTGCGAGTATACCAGTTTAGTGGGCTGATTTCTTTGATCAAAGTATGTAATGGATATCATGAATAGGGAGGCATTTTCAAATAGGGCACCCATATCAATGGGGAAGTCATCTAAGGTTATATCACGCGATGTAGGTAACCAAGAGGAAGCCTCAACCAATTTAACGAAAGTATCTTTGCCAATAAGGGTAACCTTGCTAGTAGTACAACCTAAACCAAGATTCCCTAATCATTTCTCAGGAACGATAGGTTCTAGCAAGCCATTGTCATTTAGTCCCATTTTCTCATTACTTTTATAACCCATTCCCTTCATGAGTTGCAAGCCTTTATTATCATCTTCCATAGGAAGAATAGGGATAGGTCATTCATCCTGATAGAGGAGTTTACAATGGGTGACACAAGAGGTAGGATTAATCATTCTGATGAAATCTATCCCCCATTGCCTGAATGGCTCATCGATTACTATCGGATTAAGAGGCATTGTGGAATTTTTTCTTCTTCCTATGAAGAATTGGCATTCTTTGTATACTTTTACCATGTCGTGTGATTCATTGAATAGCGTAGGCCAGAAGTACCCAACGCACAAGATTTTGATGGCGGTGGTCTTTGCCGAGAAGTGTCCGCCTTCAAGACAACTATGGAAAGTGCTAAGAATACTCTTCACTTGCTCTGTGGTGACGCATTGTAGCAAAATTTTGTTGAAATTCCTCTTGAAGAGGACCCCTTCAATAAGTGAGTATCTGTTGTTTTGCAGTACGTAGAATCTTCTTTTCTGAGAAGGGAGTCCTAGAGGATACTTTTAGGTGTGCATAAATCTTAATCTATCCATCAGCCAACAACCTTCGAGCTCGGATTCATTTGTTAGGACCAGCTCTGATTGTCCTTCTTTAATTTCCATTTCTTGATCGTGTTCTAAATATTCACACAACCCTCTTCCTTGGATAATCTTTTTAGGATTGACTTTGATGTCGTATTCAAGGATCTTAGTGATCCAATTGGCCCTTTTTTCAGTGATGTCTTCTTCCATGATGTATTCGTGCACACTAGAATGTGCGACATAAAAAAACACCTTATTGCAAGATATAAGATATCGAAACTTATTGAGTCCCTTTACAATTGCAAACACTTGCCTTTTGATGAAGTTGTAGTTCATCTCATACTCCTTCAAGGTCCAGGAGTAAAATTCTATCAAATTTTCTCCCTTTCCTTCATTGTCCTTTTGAGTCAAGATAGTAGCGATGCTTTTCTTGCTACTAAATGCATACATTATGAAGTCCTTTGATAGGACTGGATTTACCAGTATAGGAGCTAAAGAAATATCCTCTTTAACCTTCTCAAAGGCTTCTCTCGCTTCTTTCGTCCATTTGAATAATTGATCCTTTTTCAAAATCGGGGTGATTGGTTTAATTATTCTTGCAAAATTAGAAATAAATTTACTTACAAAGTTAACCTTCCCTAGAAAAGACTGAACTCCTTTTTTGTTGACTGATAGGGGAAGTTCCCTGATTGCTTTTACTCTTTCAGGATCAATTGTGATTCCTTCTTTGGACACTACATGTCTCAATAATTTGCCTTGTGGTACTTTGAAGACACATTTTTTCAAGTTCAAGGATACCCTGAACTCCTAGAATTTTTTGAAAACCTCCTCCAGATGATCAAAATGGTCATCTTTAGACTTTGAGGATACAATCAGATCATCTAAATAGATGAGGATACTTTTGTTGACTAGTTCACTAAAAAAAATATCCATTGCCTGTTGGAAAGTGGCTCCTGCATTTGAGAGGCCGAAAGGAATTTTAGCATATGCGAACATTCCCCACTTGGTAGTGAATGTTGTCTTGTTTTGATCCTCTTCTTTAACCTAGATCTAATTTTAGTCCAAAAATCCATCTAATAGAGAAAACATCTCCGAACCTACCACATTTTGCAAGATTGATTCCATGGAAGGCAGTGGGTAATGATCCTTTAGTGATGCTCAGTTTAGGTCATGAAAGTTGACACAAAGACGAATGTCTCTATTCTTCTTTCGGACCAGAACAAGGTTAGACACCCATGTATTGTGTTTGATTGGAAACAAAATCTTGGATTACATTATCTTTCTTAGCTCTTGTGCCATCAAGGCTTCAATTTTTAAATTTATGGGCCTCTGCTTCTGGCGGATGGGTTAAGCACCTTTCATAAGTTCGATAGTGTGTTGGATGATTTCAGGGTCATATACCTTGAGGTCATCATAAGACCAATCCATGACTCCTTCATATTTTCTATAGAAGTGCATAAGTCTATCTTTATCATGTTGCAAAACTTCTTTTCTGACTTTTAGTTTTCTTCCGCTTTCAACCTCAAGATCGGCATAGTCTCCCTTGTCTACCACAAATTTTCCCCTATCATTCCTCACATCATCATAGTTGAACAAATTCTTGAGAGTGACCATCCCTTTAAAAAAAAAATCTGATTTCAACTAAATGATTTGCCCTTCATATGCTTCTTCAATCTTCGGTTGAAGTTGATCAGAAAATTCTCTTGATTGTTGGATGAACAAGGCAATGTGTTCATCAATTTCAAACACTTCCTAGCTCTCATCATTATTTGGAATGGAGGGTCAGGCAATCACTCGCATAGAGTGTACATTATTAATCAGGTCAAAGAGGATCGAATTGAGATCCTACCATTGTCATGTGATCCATAGTTGAATTATGCTCCCTAGGCATTTCCCAAATCTTAAAGGCCTTGAAGCTTTCAATGAGGTCCCAAAAACTGTGTTTATAAGACCACATGCAGACATTCTTTGCAGCAGAGGTGTTTTTGACCTGATTAACTACAAGTTTGGAATCTTTGAACACTATTATTTGCGTGACACCCATATGTTTTGTGAGGCTTAGACCTTGCACAAGACCTTCATACTCAACTTCATTGTTCAAGCAATCGAACTAGAAGCAGAAGGACCTAAGAATCTCTTCATTGGTTGGAGATGTTAAGCATATCCCAGCACTAGCGCCAACCTTGCATCTTGCACCATCAAAGTATAGTGTCCAAAGCTCTGAAGTTTGTTCGACCGCAGGGTCTTTTAGTACCTTCACGATCTTTTGATCCTCATCATAGATGACATAATTGCCTAACCCAGTAGCATGATAGACGAAAGGATCAGCGCATAAAAGTACAAAGTTGTGTCACACTTTTATAAAGGAAATGACCAACATTGATCTAACTTTTAAACGTGAATCACGAGAAAGTGGCATATATGTTTTGAATTTTGAAATGATGTAAACTAATAAAATGCATTTTTTTTAGTATATTTTATGTTTGTATATTTTTGACAAAATTAAAAAATTATTTGAATATTTTTTTTATAAATTAATACTACGATTTAGTTGTTGATAAAATGCTGAAAAAATGATGCTCCACTCGACATCAAGTTGTATATAGTAAATTTTATTTTATTTTCCTTCAATTTTTTGTGTATATTTATAATTTGAAACTTTAGGGCATGGATATTTTCTTTTACAATTTTAATAAATATTTAAATGCGTGTGTATTAAAACACAGTTGTTTCCACTCAACGTCAACTTTTATAACGAATATTTATCTAGAAAATAAAAAACAAATTGTACTATGTTAATCTAGATTCTTTTATCTAGGGCATCATATTTTTTTAATGAGTTTTAGTATTTTTCCTGACATGGTAATCAACCTAATATTTTTGTGTTGATAACCTACTTTTAGTAAAAAAAAAATATCAAATATAAATAATAATTGAACTGTCAAAATAAATATATATTTGAAAACTACACTTATGGATCTACAAAAGGGTATTTTCACATTTTTTAAAATATGTTATTTATATGAGTAGGAGTTGTTGAAACATTAATTTTTCAAATAATTTCATTTTTTTAGTAAATTGGCCTCAAAGTGGTGCTACATATGCATTTAGCCAACAATTTTAGTTGGAAAATTTGTGGACATATTTAACTTATCTAGAATGAATCTTACTAGATCATATGTTTGACCAAAATTGATTTTTAGTTATAAATACTAAAATTCTCTAGTATTGATAAGTTGGCCAAAGGTGTGACACAACTTTGTACTTTTACCCCAACGTCTATGTGTTTTCTCAAGAGGACATCTTCTTGATTGGTTTGGTCTCCAGTTACCTTCTCATCTTCAAGCAGCTCAATACCATAAGTTTCTTCTTTGGTGAAAGAAGTATGAGTGGCTTCAAAGTTGATCATGGCTTCATCAGCTAAATGTTTTGAATGTAGAGGTTCTGATATTATCTTCATTTTAGCTCCATGCTTGGTCTTGAGAATTAGGTGCGACCAATCTAAAGAAAGGTATCCGCCTATATTTGAGGTGAATTCTCAAGATAGGTAGAGGCCGAACATGGGAGGGACATCTATGATCACAATATCTTGAGGAACTTTGATGCTAAGGCAAGAGAATAAAGTCAAGGGAGGCTCTCTGATGAAACCTACAATTTTGACTTTGTTACCATCCAGCTGCATAACCCCCCTCTTTAAGGGTTCATACCTAAGTCCTAAGGCTTCCACTATCTCCTTAGGCATGACTGTGGTGCTAGCACTAAAATCAATCATGGAATTATGTAGCAGGTTCTTCTCCACAATGAGAGTTAAGAAAAAGGGCTTAGGCTTTGGCTTCCCTTCTTTGACTTTAGTAGTGGCCTCCTCTATAGTATTTTCAAGAACTTTGGCCGAAGGTGATGGTTCAGTAGTCTTTTCTTTGAGAAATTGCTCTGTCGATTGAGCAACTGCATCTTCCTGAAGGGCCTTCTGCAGTAATGACTTTTGCTCTAGAATAGCTAAGATATCCCAAAGGGATATATTAGTAGAATATTTTTTCAATTGTTCCACTACATTGAATGGCGACAGATTTGAAGGCTTTTTTTCTTTAGCCTTGGTTATAACAATCTCCTTGTACAGCTGCGATTGTGGACCAATTGTGGAAGGACCAAGGGGTTGGTCTGGGAGGCTTCTAGGTTGCGAAGTGACCGATTCTCTCATGAATCTCTTCTATTGAGTGTTGTAATTGGATTGCACCTGCGGGGTCCCCGATGTGGATGCCTTGTACATGAACACCACTTCTTGCATTTGTGCGGTAAGCCCCTCATTCTCCATTTATGGAGAGGCATATGTATAACCTCTTGAATTTGGTGCCACACCTTGGTTGTGTTGTTTTGCAACTTTCTACTATAAATTTCCATATAGACAATTTTGAGGCATATGCACATTATCGTAGGGGAAGCACCAAGGATTGATATCTTTGGCAAGGTTGTTATGTCCTGTGGTTAGTTCTCTTCTTGTACTTGTTTGAGCATCTCCTATTTGAGTACACACTAGCACTATTTGGTTAGTTGTCTGAGTCTATGGATTTGTGTGCATGCCTCTTTGATATTGGTTATGTTGGTAGGAAGGTCTTCCGCCTTGATAATTTTGGTAGGTTGGTCTTGGAGGAGTAGCCTGGTTGCACTTGATAGTAGTTACTTCATTTGCTAGGTTTTGCAAAAATTATTTTATGTCGCTCATCTCATCTATCGAAGAGCTGGATGTAGAAGCAACATTCTATGGTGCGCTTGGATACGTGTACATAGATGGAGGAGGTGCGGGTACGCTAGTAGATGGCATCTCCTGGGTGAGAATTGATACTTTGGGAAATATATGCATGATGGGTCGAGGCAACAACTTCCCGATGTTGATCAGATTGTTCTCTGCCTTGACTACTACGATGTATGCATCTGGTAGTGTGGTTCTGCTGAGAGATTGGATCATCATAGAGATATCGACATTGATGAATTTCAAGTAGAACATGAATGCCAACTTAGCCGATGGATGGATAGCAGTTTGGATTCTCTGCCAAGTTGTATGGAACTAGGCGTTGAAGTCAATCATGGCTTTAGATGGGGCCCACTTTATTGTTGCTAGCTAATGATATAGCGATGACCTATCTCCATCATTCAACAATCTTTCATAGAGAGGATCTCCAAGCTGATCCTAGGTACTGATAGTGTTAGACAGTAGAGTACGGTACCAGTCTCATGCTTTTTTTCTAAAGGAGGTCATGAGCAACCTTAGCGCTATGTTTTGATCTATAACTCTGTGCACTAAACACACATCCACCACATCTTGCAGATGTTCAAATGGTGTTCTTGAGCCATCTCTGGCAAATTTAGGTATAGCTTTTAGAGCAGAGACTGGGATAGGGTCCCAAATGGTGGGTGCAACTAGGGCTACAAGGGGACTTTTGGAATCCCAAGCCATGTAATTTATGTTTTCAATTTGCAACATGGCTGGTGGAGAGATCAGAATATTCATTGGATGAATTCAGGTTCATGTTGTTACTAGTAGACGCACTAACAAGCTAGGGTTATTCATTGTTTGAGACCTAGTAACAGGTCGATGGCTCATACACCCTATTTTGATTTAGGTACATTTAAGTTGTCCCACCAGGCATGCTAGAAAAAATAAACTGGTGATGCCAAAAATTGGCAAGGTAACAACCTTTATGGGAAACTCAGTTAAAAGGGGGACCTATTGTGCAAAATTGAGTGACCTCTGAGTTTTTAAAGAAGTTGGTTTCTTCTATAATTTAGGGGGTTAAAAGGGATAGAACGAAACAAATATAAAATAAATCTAATCTAAGGTGATGCACCAATAAGTAGATATGGTCACGATAAACCTATCTCTGAGATATGATTTAAGGGTCATTCAACAATCTGTTATGTCTCAGAACAACAAAAATCAAAATGGAAATCTGAACAACTCATTCACTAACATAAAATAACTTCCACACAACTATTGAAAAGAAGAGTTTGAGACATGATCTTAATCAACTAGCTTATATTGAAATTATAGAATTCTACAAACAAATTACTCAATATAACAATGGCATAGTATACAACTTTATCAAATAGTTCAGGAATAGAAAGGCCGAATAATGGCACAATATGCAAATCCTATGCAATCATCTAAAACAATACAAAGGCCTGGTGTCTTTTCCCAATTTTTTCTCTAAATTCTAAACCCTTGCTTCGAAAGAAGAAGCAATATTTATAACAACAGACCCATCCCCTAGCGAGCTAGTAACAAAATAGATCCCCCGATCATGAGCAATGATGCATACAACAATGGTTTCCCCCGAACATTACAACGGAAAATATTCAAGCCATGGACATGGTCACCCTCGAGCCAGATGCATCCCCTGTGAATGATGGTAGTGGTCCCGGCACAACAGAGCACCGACACTCATCACTCACTCACAACGGAAATTAGAACACACGATAGTAATGGTAAGGTTGTTGCTCACTCTTTAGTGACACAGTGAAGTCCTTTAGAAGATCCACATGAAAATAGGTCGAGACCTATAATTCCTTCCTCCCTCCTTGCAATGAAAGACTACGTGATGAAGAAACGTGGAGGTCTTCCTTATAAATGGTGCTACTAGTGGGGGATGCCAAGGAATGTATGTGGACTGATGCTACGTGGCATGCGGTCGAGGCCTGATAAGGAAGCGAAGGGAAGGAGCCTTGAAGTGTGCAAATTGCTGACACATGGAGGCATGACAGGAGTCGTTTAGAAGAGCAAAGAAAAAAACCTTGCGAAGAGCGTCTGGCGGACATGTGGCAACATTCAGACAAAGCCTTTGCAAAAGGAGCCTGATGACGTTTGCAATAATGAGGCATGGGCCGATACTTAGAAAAAATAAAAATAACCCGAAGGGAGCTTGGGGAATTTTATATTCACAGTATGACAGTATGTTCCTTGCTTCTTCTACATAGTCTTGCACTTCTCTCAAGCATTTTGTAACATTTTTATGTGTTATTTTATATTTTCTTGTGATATTCACCAGACTCTTTCCTACAAGTCATGTCTCAGTTTGAGCTTCAATTTGAATTTTCAATTCGAGGACATACTCTTTAAAATATTTGATCAACAAATTGAGATTTTCCATAGTAGATAGTAAAACATCAATACTTGTACCAGGGATAACCTCTTGTAGGGCTCTAATGGCTTCATCCAAACTTTGTACATTTGTATACCTAACACTGATCTCATGCTCATATTGAGTATCATGAACTCTCTAAATATCAGCAACCAGAGGACTTTCTATGACTTTTCTCTTTTTACCAACTCTCTTAGAGTTACCGGAAGCCTCTACACTCACCTTTGTTCTACTAGTAACTTTAGGACTGCCCATAATGGCTTTTGCATAGCTTACTATTTTAGCCTCTAATACTTCATAATCCAATTCTAAGATCCAAAATGGTTCTAGGTTTACTAGATTCAATAAAGAAAAAATTAGTAGATACAAGAAAGGTATTGTCTTTTGAATATCTTCTCACAACTTCTCTAGGAATCCTCATTCTCTCATTCATCATACTCTAAAATACTCCAAAGAATGTTGCAAGGGAATCTTCTTGAGCATCCATACTTCCAAGGTTTCTCATGTACTTTTCTATTTGGTGTGCAGTTGGTTCTACATTTTTCCAATTTTCTTGTCCAACCACCGGTACTTCTTTCAAGAAGTAGAGCAATAGGAAAACTACTAGGGTTCCATACTAGAATGTACACTTCTTTTTCTTAATGTCTCTCAGGTTCTCCATTAATTATTGTTGGAGCAACTCAAAAAGGTCATAGTCAGCATTATTCTCAAACATATCAAGAGCCATATGAACTACAATAGGTGGGACAAAGCTTACATTGTTTGATCGATAAATTTTTTGACCAATAAGTACAGCTGCAAATCTAACTGTTGGGTTTGCAATAGAGTTCACTGTAATTTCCTTTTGTTCAAGAGTGCACTAGTTTTCTCCATTATATCCTTTGTATCGACTCTCTTCTGATCAAGAACTGGTCTGATGGACCACAAACTAGTTACATCCTTAATTGGGTAAAAGCACAAAGTTGTGTCACACTTTCAGACAACTTATCAACACAATTGAATTTAAATATTTCTAAGTAAAAATCAATTTTGGTCAAACATATGATCTAGTAAGATTCATTCTAGCTAAGTTAGATACTTCCATAACTCTTTCAACTAAAATTGTTGGTGAAAAATATATGGAGCACCACTTTGAGTCCAATTTACCCAAAAAATAAAATTATTTGAAAAATTTGAAGTTTCAATAACTCCTACTAATGTAAATAACATTTTTTTTAAATCTTAAAAATACCCTTTTGTAGATCCATAAGTTTAGTTTTCAAAAATATATTTATTTTAATAGTTTAATTATTATTTATATTTTATTTTTTATTTTTACTAAAGCAGGTTATCTAAAAAATTGAAAAAAATATGATGCACTAGATAAAAGAATCTATTTCAAGATGGTATAATTTTTTTCCATTTTAGACAAATATTTAATATGGAAGTTGACGTCCCATGGAAACAAATATTTTTTTATTCATGCACATTTTAATATTTATTTAAAAATATATATTTATCAAAATTGGAAAAAAAATATATCCATGCACTAAAGTTTCAAGTTATAAATACACAAAAAGATTGAAAGAAAAAAATAAAATTTACTATAAAAAGTTTGACGTCCCATGCAACTTCTTTTTTCAACATTTTATCAGCAACTAAATTATATTGTTAATTTATTAAATACTAGTTTAAAATAATTTTTAAATGTTTTTAAAAAAGAAAAACATAAAATATACTAAAAATACATATTTTACTAGTTTACATCATTTCAAAATTCAAAACATATATGCCACTTTTTAGTGGTTCAAGTTTAAAAGTTGGATTAGTGTTGGTCATTTCCTTTATAAAGTGTGACACAAATTTTTTCTTTTACCCAATTACTTCTTTTGTTATTGAGTGAGGGTGGTCAATCCATATGGATTGGTCATGAATTCTTCTTAGTATTGTTCTAATGTACTTCTCCTGATTTTCAAACTTTGGAAACTTCCACCAAACATCCAATCTCTTGTCACTTAGGGTTTTGTACTCAGGTTTTAGGGTATCTTCATTTTCTCCCAATTCATTTTTCCATAGAACAGATAACCTACCAGGCGATACCTCTTCAATTTTCCCATGAATATATGTTATAATATCCTCAATAGCTAAAACCCCAATAGGGGTGCCAGAGAATGCACCCAAAGGATCAATCGACAACACTTTAGCAGAATGCATTTTAAGTACTGGTTGCGGTCTTTGTGAATTGTCTACTACTTTTGGTAATTCCATTATATTCAAATTTATTTCAGAGAATTGTTTATGTGAACCCCTAAACTTGCAAATGCACAAAGACGACAAACATTGTTAGTGTTAGATCAAAATGCATGCAAATATGAAGGATTCCCCATGAAATCCACCTATTTAAACTAGTATTAAGAAATGAAGAACAAAACTTAAATAATATGAAAATAAATCATAATCTAGCTGATAAAATGATGATCTTATGGGGGAATTGGTGCCAATGATGTGTTGAAATTGGCCCTTTCCCAATTCCTATGTTGCAATGTGAGTTGATTGAATCAATGGTCAAATCTCCAAAGAGATTTGAGCATAGCCTTGTTACAATTTTTGAAAAAGATGGATGATTGAGTGCAATGGGAAAAATTAGCTCTCAATGTGAAGAGAGTAACTTTGCATATGAATTATGGATTTGAGTATAATAAGTTTACTCAAATTGTGGATCTTTGAATGAGAGGAAGAGTCTCTCATTTATAGATTTCAAATTGGAAGAATGAATGAAAATAAGCAATGTGGGATCATTCAACATCCAATGGCCAAGTGCCACTTGTCAAGATGTGAATGGTTGAGGAATGAGCACATTTTGGTCAATGTGCATGATAAATGCCCTTGGATTCAAATTTGAATTTTGAATGTGACATGTGAGAGGGAAAGAGAAATGGAGTTAATGTCACTTGGCTCAAGGTCAAGGACATGTAAGAGGCATTGAATGCCTTGTTGGAAGGACCAAGTCCACTTGGCCTTTTGAATTCAAATGAGGGAATATTCCCTTTTGATACTTTGTGAGGGAAAATAGAAGAAATAATAAATCAAAGTATTTGATTTATTGTGCAACTTGCATTCTCTAGAGGATTTTAGTGAAAGGGATTAAGTTAATCATGGTTTTGATTAACTTAAGGAGGAATTAGGAGATGTGACAATTTAGACTTAAATAGATGAATTAATTTAAATCAGAATTGAAAGGAAATGGTTTATTAAATAAATGATTTGATTTATTTAACTAAGGAGGGAAGTATTAGATTAAATCAAATAAGGTTTAATTTATTTAATTTAATAATAGGACTTTAGGAATTTAATCAAATAAAATGATTTATTTAATTAAATAGAAATGTAAGGTTAATTAAATTAAATTGATTAATTTAATCAAAGGAGGTGATAGACTTAATCAGATAAATGACAATTCATTAGATTAAGGGATAGAATTATGATGAAATGCTGAGAGTGTGATTTCAGAGGAAATGATGTTAGTGATCAAGATCAAGTGTGCCAAACCAGAAATGTACATTTTCCATGTCTACAGTTTCAAAAGACAAAAATATGCAGGATTTGCAAAAAATACCTCTCAAATAGCTCAATGAAACTAGGGTCTTGATGTTCAACTTTTGGAAGATACTTCAAGCCCTTCCACACTTCTTTCTTCTTTTCTTCTTTGGATATCTTGGGATAGATGAATTTTCCTTCTCGCAAATATATTTAACTCTCTGATTTCACCTAACCCTTGCAATAAATGCTTTAAACTAAAAATTTGATGTTCCTAGAATTGTGTGCATGGACATCTTTCCATGCTCCAATAATTACCACATTCCAATATTTTCTATGTCAACTTTCTTCTATATAGCTTTCGAAATTCCTCTTCCATGATATATTTTTGTGCCATATCTTGACACCTCATATTTCGAGGAGGCTATTAGATTTTTCCATTATATTCAAATTTATTTTAGAGAATTGTTTCAAAAGATAAAAATATGTAGGATTTGCAAAAAATACCTCTTAAATAGCCCGGTGAAACTAGGGTCTTGATGTTAAGCTTTTGGAAGACACTTCAAGACCTTCCACACTTCTTTCTTCTTTTCTTCTTTGGATATCTTGGGATAGATGAATTTTCCTTCTCACAAACATATTTAACTCTCTGATTTCACATAACCCTTGCAATAAATGCTTTAGACTAAAAATTTGATGTTTCTAGAATTGTATGCACGGACATATTTCCATGCTCCAATAATTACCACATTCCAATATTTTCTACCGCAACTTTCTTCTATATAGCTTTCGAAATTCCTCTTCCATGAAATTCCTCTTCCAGGGGGCTATTAGATTTTTCTATTATTGCTCCCCATAAGTTCATGCTTAATTTCAATCTTCAAGTGAATTATCTGCATGAGATGGAGTCACAAATCTATTTGAAGCTCTTGATTCATCTTTGTTCTTAGTTTCTTCTTTCTTTCTCCATATATTGCCCATTTCCTTCTTAACTTTAGTAGGATCAGCTTCCTTCATAGGTTCATTCCTCTTTACCGGATTAGATTGGCTTCTATTTTTACTTTTGCAAACTCTTGAAATATGTCCGGGCTTGTTGCAAAAGTAGCATACAACATTATTTTGACCAAACTGACTTCTATTCATTCTTGATCTGCACTGGTTAGCCTTATGTCCAAATACATTGCATGTACAACAATAGCCATTAAAATATTGAAACATTCTACCATTATTAAATTTATTCATCATCTGACATCTACACTCAGTAGCTCTATGTCTGAATTTCTTGCATGCAAGACATTATCTGGAGAAGGATCCAACACTTTTTTTCATTCTACTCTATGGGTATGTGCAGGATCATCATGGAAAAAACAGGCCCTTAAGTGGCAATAAAAAGACAGAAAATCAGAGTTAGACAACTTGACATAAAAATTTGAATAAGTTATCTATATTATTTCAAAAAAATATAAAAATAGAATCTGTAGTAAATTGAATGAAGTTTCTAAACTACTAGACCTTTATTTTTTTTTTTAAATCTATTTGGTGAAAATTTGAAATTTCAAGGTAGTAGTATTTGAATTTCAGGGTAAAAATAAGAAATAGGTGTCTGTCTGACCACCCTAACCACAATAAAATGATAATATTTTTTTATAAGATTTTAGATATAAGTAGAGGACTCATGTACCAATGTGATGCATATTTTTTTATAATTTTTTTCCAAGTAAATAATTAATTATGAATTTTTTATTACAAATTTTAAAAAATATAAAAGCTCGTATATCTAACCACCTTAACTTGGTAAAAAATTCATGAAATTCATTTTTTTTTGTGTAATCCTATATTATGCAAAGCATAGCATGTGACGTATATTTCAGATTCAAAAAAAGTGATACCGTTTGAAAGTTATAGAATTTTTTCAATCAGCCTATCAATCAGGACTTTATTTGTAATTCTAATAGAAATTGAATAATAATTATTTATTAAATTCAAAGTAAATCATAATTTATATTGGTGGAAATCTGAGAATATCCTCTAAAAACCCTTTTCATTTCATCAATTTTGAGTAAAAAAAAAGTCGTCAGCCACATGGGCCATCATATGGCTTACATATCGCCACTTTTTGGCCCATCATGATCCTACACATACCCCTATATTCTATTGCCTTGTGTCTAAATTTATTGCATGAAAAACAAATACCATTGAAATATGGGTACCTTTGAGCATTTGGTTGTCTGATAGGAGGTCTTCCAGCATTGCTTCTTCAATTTTTGAATTGTCTCCCATTGCCTTGAATTTTCTTTTGATTTTTAACCTTGTTAGGTGTTTGATTTGCCTTTGATCTTTCTCCTTTTGCAAGTCCTAAACCACTTTTATCCTTAGATGGTTTCTATCTTGATATTAGTTCATTGAGCATTGTGGAACTTGTTTTGAATATGTCCTCATGTATTCTTGCCTTTTCTAGATATGATTTGAGATTTACCACTGCTTGTTAAAGTCTTGAGCATTATCCAGTCTTGCTTTGTACCAATGCATTTAGACATTCCTCAATCCTGCCCTTTTCTTCCATTTTCACTTTTAGTTTGGTGATTTCTTCAGTTGTTTGCTTCAACTGTGCATTGACTTCCCTATGTGTTTCTTTGAACTTCTTGATTTGGTCTCTCAAATTTTTGATACATTCATTTTCTTCTCCTCGGCTTTCCTTCAGACTTTTGTTCTCAGTTTCAACTCTGTCAAGATCTTCAAGAGCATCCTTAAGTTCTTCTTTGTCAAACATGTAGTCATCTTCTTCATATTCAATTGTAGAAATTTCTTCCAAAGGAATAGGACATCTTTTGTCATCCATGTTTTCAAACTCCAAGATCTTCCTCAAGTTGTTAGGATTTTCAAAAGGAAATAGGCTTTGATACCAATTGTTGAACACCCGCAATACTAAGAGGGGGGTGAATCATTATTCTATTAAACTTTTGAACACAGCTTATCAATCACCAAAATATATTAACAAAAATAAGGAATTAAAGCATAAAACATCCACAATCTCACATGACACATGAACACCACTATTTTTACGTGGAAAACCTAAAAAGGGAAAAACCATGGTGAGGATTAGATCACAATAAATTATATCCAAATATAGTATATTACAGGGTCTCACTGCCAGGACACACTGTCCTTATAAGGCTCATAGCTAAAGATAGATACAAAATAAGGATGGCTACATAGCCAAAATGCGAACTAATATAAATTATACCTTCCTTGTGTTGAGTTTCAACTCCTTTGAAGCTCTAAATGCAAAGTACTGCTCTACTTAGAAATCTCTCAACAATTCTACTCTTATTTTGATCTCACACCTCTAAATTCACATGTTCGCACAATATGAGACCTTTCACACTTGATTTTCAACTTGTTCCATCACATCCTTCACACAACTCAAAAATTTCTTGTATATATATACAATTACATCTGCATACATCAATTAGGTCGGCCTAATTAGATGTGACCAAAAACATTTCAAAAATAGCTTTATCAACTCCACACATGATTCAAAAAATTCTTCACGTTTAGACCAAACATGCAATACTTAATTTAGGTTGGCTTGGCCCTAAAATAGATCCTTCAAACATCCACAATATACATTTAATCTTCACAACAAATATCATGTATTAGGTTGGTTAGGGATTGGACCTAATCACAAAACTTTTAATCATATACACACTTCTCCATACATGCAACTTCAAGACTCAATATTTCTCCAGATTCATGCTTAGTTGAGATCAATGAGTTTATCTTTAGAACCGTATCACATAATCATTATTCGTAGAGGAAAGCAAAATCTCCCACACCGACATGTTATACAAAGAAATAACTGTGATACACAAAGCTAAGCTCGGTCATACATAACTTCCAACATATTTCATAAAAAATCATAGAGTTAATTTTACCTAAATTCGATAGACTTCAAACCATGGTTAAAAATGCAAAGCAAGTTCACTTAGTGCAGTGGAGTGCAGATCCAAAAATTGATGCACTGAACCACATAATAGTTAGTAGAAGTACTTAGCTAATATCCTTTACAACCATATTTATTGAACCAACTGAAACTATACACATATCATACTAGGATGATCATAACAATGTTGGCATCAAAGACAACACTGGATCAAGCAGTATTATGCAGCTCATGCTCATGTTGCCAACCTATATCATCAATGATAGACTTTCTAAAACTTCCAACCATCTCATTCTTCCAACACTTTCACGCTAACTTTCCATCTTGTTTGATTGGATAATACAAATTATTTAAATTAAACCCCTTTATGTCCTCTCATTTAATTAAATAATCTAAATTATTGAATTAAATGTCACTTAACCCCTTTTCATTAAATTAATTAATTATTTAATAATAATTCTAATTTCCTCTAACTTGCACAATTAAAACTTTGTTTTAATTATCTAATTCCTAGTTTTCCTCACTCTCCCACTTGCAAGAGAATATTCCCCTAAAATATTCCTCTTTTGTGCATTCCTCCAAAAGGGAATATTCTTCCTTTGCACATTCCTTCAAATTTGAGAATATCTTTATCAACTTCCTAATTTTTAGGAAGTGTTTTTATTGAGCAAATTAGGACCATTGATTAAATTGATTGATCCTTGTCAACTTTCAACCTTGACCATGGATTAGAATCCTTAATCCATGCCTAATCCTCTCATTGATTTTCATCCCTTGATTAAGCTAATCAATCTTGACCATTGGTTTAACAATTTTACCTATAAATAGACCCCACTTCTATGAAATAGGAATCCACTTTTTAGAGTAAAGTTACTATAGTGAAATTTAAAGCAATCTTTATGAGCATCTTTAGCATTTTAGCATATCTTAATTAGCTTTTACATCCATTTTAGCATCATCTTAACTTAGTTTTCATCAATGGCTACCATCTTTGAGTTTGTTTCCATCTAGGGATTGGGAAAGGGATGTCATTTCACATCATATGCAGCACCAATCCCCCAATGGGATGAGGTTTGGAATTTTAAATTAGGTTTTCTTTATGCATTTATGGTTTATTTCGTGTTTTGTTTAATGGTTGCTTGGTTTGAAGCTTTCAATAATTTCATTGGGATTATAACTTAACAAACTAAATCTAGCTTAATTTTGTATGGATCTGGTAGATTTAGGTCATGTTATGATTATAGTCACATGGATTATATTCATTTGCACACCTTGTTAAGAAAAAGGGGTTGACTGAACAACCCTATCCACACTTATTGATGGTATGGTATTCCTAAAGGTGGAATGAATACTATATTCATCCACTTGACTCTATACATAGTTTAAGAGATACCCTACTCCAAGATATCAACCCTTAAGATCAAAATAAACCATACAAATATTCAAGATCATATTTTTACCATTTAAAAAAATTAAAAATACAAATCCAAAATTTATATTTTTAAATAATATAAATGACATAATTAAAACATTTAAAATAACCAAAAGAAATTAAAATAAAATATAATAATTTAAAAATTCAAAACTTAATCGCGCGAGCGTCTAATAAAAAAAATAAAAATGCAAAACTTAAAAAAAATCTTTAACTAAAAAAAATAAAAATAAAGATTATATTAAAATTAATCTAATACTTTGTTTTATCTGAATTTCATAATCTTACATTTTTAACATAAATGTAACATTAATTTAGATAATAATAGTGACGAAAAAAATTACGATAAACTAATTTTAAATTGTTTGACTTTAAATTACTCTAAAACTTATGAAATGGGAACTTAAAAATACAATACTTAAACCATATAGTATTTTAAGCACCCGCATTTGATAATAAAAAGTAGAACAAAAACTACTTTCAAAATAGAAAAATATAAAATAAATCTCACTTAGACTAGTTCAAAAGAGATTGAAAGGAAGTCGGTACTTTTGTATATGACTAGTCATGGTATTTTTTAAAAGTCTATGAAGACAATTGCTTACATCATTTCTAAAATAATATATATTTGTATTTAAATATTTTATATTTAATTATAATTTTTTGGTTTTGGCTTGAAGGTGGGATACATTTGGCCTTCAAAAGTGTGTGAAGTCAATATAAATATTTTTTTAATATTAATTTTAATTTATAAAAAATTCTTAATGTCAAACATCAACATCAAAATAAGTCATATACATTGGTATGTTTAATATATTTGTGTTTTATTATTATTTTATTGTTTTCAAAAGCAAATAGCATATGAAAACAAAACTAAGAAGATGCCAAAGTGTTTAATTAAAAACCTTCATAATGCTATTTGAATTCAAAAAAAATAAAAAATAACTTTTTAAATAATATATTATATTTTATTAAATTGACTTCTAATAAAAAACCCTCATAATGATATTTGAATTCCAAAAAATAAAAAATAACTTTTTAAATAATATATTATATTTTATTAAAGTTGACTTCCAATATGAGTGGGTGAAATGCAGATATTAGCTACCTTTGAGAACGTGCACATGTCCCCCATATATCCCACATATATTATATTACAATAAATCTTTAATAAATATTTAAATATATGTTTTATTTAATGTGCGCCTTTGCATATTATCCATTTACCACTACTTTTATTATTTGCATTTATCTCTTGCTTAAGAAAGTAATAATGAAATGTATATTTAATTTAAATAAGAGATAATATTAAAAAATAAAATATAAATTAAAAAGTATTTTAATAAAAAATATATATATATATATATTTTTTTTTTTGGTTGTATATTAATTATTTTAATAATGAATAATGTAGTTTGGTTTCAAATGTTGATTTTAAAAACTTATAGAGTTTAAATCCATAAACTGTTGTTAAATATTTTAATATATTTTTAAATATTTTTCAAATTTAAAATTGTTACAACATATAATTAAAATTTAATTATTTTTTAATAAATTGCTTCATAAGTGATGACATTTCATTTGTCATTATTTTCTTATATTTCTCCTCTCCTCTATTACACAATTTATTTATTTATAAGGGTGCTTAGAAATTCGGCTTTATATTTACCTTAAATTATTTTTTATTTATAATTTTAAGAGTTTTTTAATTAGTGAATAAAAAATCTAGAAGATTCTTTGACTATCTCTTTCACCCCACCACCACTTTCAATCTCTTTCTCCATTCCACACTTTTCATCCCTTTCCTCCTCTTTATTCATTCTTTTCTCTCCCATATTTTTATTTGGATTCTTTTATCATGTTATGTTAAGTGTAAACTTTCAATAAGTGTATTTAGAATGTTTATAATAGATTTATTTTTTATTGCCTAGTTCATAATATTAAATATATTAAAAATATAAAATATAAATTAATAAATTTAAGTATAAGTATTAATATTAAGAGGTGGTGAAGGCGGTTTATCATATAGTGACGTTATTTATTATTATCTATTGTGAGACTTCTTTTGGTAGATTTGAAGCCTCTCAATCATCTTGTGTATCTTGTATATTTTGCACATCTAAGGAGACAAGAACATCCCATTCTAGTGGCAAATTCATAGCCTTATCCTTAATGCCGCTATGCCAATGTTGAAAAGTGTTATGATGTGGAGACATAAACCATCCCCACTATGATGTGTGAAGTTTAGAATAGTGGATATGATTACGAAAGTGGCTATGCCAACTCAAGTCAACAGGAGGTGTGGTTTGAATATTTCCATTAAGAGGAAACTAACTCATAGTGTACATGACACTCTTCTAATGGTTTAAATATTATACATGCTAAAATTTAAGAGAAAACTTCTTGGCCTAGGCTTGAATTTGTAAGTACACAAAGCAAAAAGGCACTTACTTTCTTAGTTAGTGAGGAATTACATCCAATATATTTTGTAGGAAGAAAATCCTTCTAAACTATCAAAGTTGAAAAGGAATAGTAGCTTTAAAGAAATCCCAAAGTAGCAATATAATTAGACTAGGGGATTGCATCTAAAAAATCAATGTTGACACAAATGATAATCACATATAGCAATCTTTGACATGAGAGACAATCAACAAATAGTGTTGACAACAAAGATAACAATTGCCAACAATCTCCTTAGTGTTGACATCAATGACAACCATCAGTGTTGACATCAACTACCAACAACTACCAACAATTATATCTTTTTTTCTCAATATCTAACCAGTTTATATTGGGTTACAAGATTGGGCCAAATTTATGTTGTAAGACATGATTTTTCATTTAAACAAAATAACTAAGACTAATGTGTTTCAAAAGAAATCAATCTATAGTACTTATGTAGACACACCCTTATGTGTTTGGAAAAAATAAATCTTTCAACTGTCTCATTAATCACAAGTTCCACTACATTGTCTCTCCTTTGTGTAATTTTTTCATCTTGTTCAACTATTTCATGTCCTTTGTCTTCTTCCTCAAGTATTGCTTGCTCTATTTCAACATATTGATGGTGTGACCTTTTGTTTCCATAGGCTATTACATAAAAATATGAAATGGCATCTTCTTGTTCACCACTCCACCAGTTTCTCCTAGGTTGCAGGATAGATGTTCCACCACATTGTAAACCCATGGTTATTCATCAAAAAGATCATTCCTGGTGACATGCATGCAATATTTTTTGAGAAATGATTAATTTTTCTAGGTTTTATTCAAATTTTTCCCCAACAATGTTGTCAAAAATATGTTGATAAACATATTTGTCGTTTAACAAATATTTGGAAAATTTAACTTTGTTATGTCCTAAATAATAGTAAAATTTGTGCCAATAATTAATAAGGTTGCTATTTTTAGTCAACCCGCCTCTGCATTGAGAGGTTCAACTCTCTCATTTGATATAATTTTGATTTTAGTGGCAATTTTGATCCAAAAACACCTAAAGGCTAAATGAAAAGATGCAAAATATGAAATAAAGAGAAATTGAACTTACAAGCCTACAAGTACCAATTCAAACTTCTCATATTTGTTATATTAGTACTTATCATCTTTACTACAATTTAAAGAAAACACTTCTAAAAATACCACAACAAATGCTACAATGAATTATGACATGCAACAAGAAAAGTTGAAAACTCCAAACTTTCTAAGATTACATGACACAAATAACTTCACATGCAAAACTCAATGGTTCCATAATCCGATTTTGAAAAGATATTACAAAGAAAAAATTGTTCACCAAAAATAAGAGAAGTAAATAACTCATAAAACCTATGAACGCCACTTTTCACATATTCTCCCTTCTCATTTATCCATAAAATATTTATACAACTTTCTTTTGCAATTTCAAATTATGACGAGTCTAGAAATTCCCCTCTCAAGAGGAAAGTCTCACACATATAAACTTCCTTTCATAACTACCTTGATAACTAACTCTGTAAATTTACAACTTTACAATAAAGTGAAATTATCTTTGAACTAATGCAAATTCATAACAATAATTACATTTAAGTCATATAATGACTCGTAATATAAACCATGAATTTTAAATTCCTTGAAATACATTAATTCTTTTGAGATTAAATATTATCCAACAATTTTTTTTTATTTGTCTATAGGTGTTGAGGTAACTTTAAAAATTATGTATTGCTTTACCATAGGTGTTAAAGATTTGGTTTCAGGAACCACTGTATTAACAAAATGTTGCTTCCAAGTCATTCAAGAGAATTCTTAATTTTCTTGGTCTTCATTTCAATGATTGACAGTCATTTCCTAAAGCTTCTTGTTGCATATGATAACTTTGATAAATTGGCCATAGTGCCTGCACTAGAATTTTCTTGAGTGAAAAACTCCTTTTGTTTAAGATCTTTAAAATCTTGTTTGAGTATCTAAATATCCTCCAAAGTTGAATCATTTTCCTTAAGTATGTTTATTTCCATAGCTAAACAACCTACCCCAATTTCAAATTTGATGTTCTCAACATCTTTGGAGAGTTTCTTTAACTCATTAATGACTTGTTTGATAATTGAGAGTTTCCATTCAATACTCCTAATCCATGTGGTGGCATCACATTCTTCAATTTTGGTTAAGAATTTTTCATTTAGCAATGTATTTTTATCAACTTTTAATATTTATTCTATATATCTTATTGTTATATGTTAGATAGATTCTTCTTTTATCATTACCTATAGATAATTATTTAGTTCCTTATTCTTCTCTTTGATCTACTTATATAACATTATGCCTCTTTCAATGCAAAAATATTCCATCTATAGTTGCTTGCTCACCCCATGATTCAAAAGCTTTTCTAAATGATTGATATTCATTAAACCTTTCAATTACACTTTTATCAATACCGTGTATATTTGAAACATATATAACCAAAGGCCCATCTAGTGGTTGTTTGAAATATTTAAAACACTTTTAATATACAAAGTTAACATCTGAATTTATTCCTCAATTTGTTCCCTAGTGGCTTTTTCTTTCTCCATTTTGTGCACAAGTTTTGCAGTTGAAACTTGAAAGTTATGTATGTCTCCTTCATGTATTAAAGGGCCTATGCCAATTCTTGAAACTTGATAATAAATTTTCTATAGCCTCTTATTGATCTTTATCATTAATTGGTTTGGCTATCTCCAAAAATTGTTCTCCTGAAGAGTCAAACATTAATCTTGAAGAAATATGTGCCCTTTTAGGCTTTGGTGAAGCACCATATAACAATTTGGCCACCACATTAAATTCAAGATCAATAACATCTTGATATTTCCTTTTTATGCAAACTATTTCTTTTAGCCATTGGGAGGAAGATGCAACCTTGGATGGGATTAAGTTAAAAGATGAGTAAATGTGTGGTAAAGTGATGCTTGTTGGTGATGTTTCAGGAGTATCATTAGGTGATGAAAGAGGAGACGTATCATGGAAAACATCATCTATATTCAAGGGTTTTAGAGGTGATGTAGGGTAGGATTCCTATGATGAAGATACATTTTCTTGGAGAAGATCAACATCAACTTGTTATATTTCTTCTTCAATATCAAGATCTATTTGAGGAATTTTTAGTTGTAACTTGGCTCTAGATTTGGGAGGATCTTGAGAACAAGAGATTTTAAGTTTCAGTCCTTTATTAGGTTCTTCACCATCTCCTCCATTGCCCCAATTATAATTGACCTTGTTTTAGGAATCTTAACATAAGCCATGGTTGTAGATGTTTCATTAGATTTTTTTGATTTCTTTGTTGCCTTGGAAGTTGATCCTCAAGGTTTAGTATTAGTTCATTCATTCCTCTTTGTATCCAACCATTTCTAAGTTTTATTTAAGACAAAGAAAGATCTTTCCTTGATATCTTTCATATTCTTTTTTACTCCAATCAATGGGAGTAAGAGGCTCAAATTAAATAGAGTCTAAGTAAAATTGATCAACCATTTCTGAACTATCATCTTCTATCCCCTCAACATTCCATTCCAATTCATTATCCTTGATTTGTTGCACATTTAACCTAGACCAATCCCTCTTTCTCTCTTCGAAATCATTTTCACAATCTTCCCAATAGTCTTCTAAGTGAGGGTGGTGCACTGGATTTTATTTGCAAGATAAAGTATTCTTTACATAACCTTTTCTATCATAAGGATATCTTATATTATAATAATTTGTATTTATCTCTACTTTTTTTAAATCCTTGCACTTTTTGTTCATTGACTCCGTTTGTCTGGCGAGGTTTTAGAGGAGTTGGGAGTTGTTAAGAAATGATCTCAATCAAGTTGGGCTCCACTATGCAGGAGTATCGACTTCTCCTTCACTCTGGATGTTATAGTTAATCCCAAATGAAGGAAATGAGGAATTTTATAATGCTAAATTTCTTCCTTTTTTCATTTTATAGAAGATAACCATATTTCTTACCTTTCTCGAGTTTCCTTTTAAGTGTAAGAGAAGCTTGTCGAAGGTGGAATCAAAACTAGAAATAAATTGGAGGTTCTTGTAGTACTGAGAATCACCATTTCCTCTTATTTTTCTTTTGTTTCTTTGTGCTTTCTAAATCTTTGCACTCCACTTTTTGGATGCTCGAAGATCCCTTTAGAATTAGGAACTTGAAAAATTCCTCTTTGATTGATTTCTTTGTCAGAGCTTGTGAACTCATCGTCAACTATTAGCCTTCCAAGACTCATCAAAGGTTCTTTTGGTTCCAAGAACCAATAAACTCTTCGATTCTTTGTTTTCTTTGATTCCCTTTGATAAATCCTCAACATGAAAGTCTTCACATGAATCTTCAAACAAAATATCATTTTCTTAATGCCTTTGTTAGAGCATTGAGCCTTGTTGGGAACTAAACTTGTGTCAATAACTAATCGATGGTTCCAATGGTTCATGGAACCATTGGGACCTTTGATTCCTTGTTTCCTTAGCATTCCTTTAATATAATTTGGGACATGAATAGGAACCTATCGAAGTTTATGGGAGTCCCCAAAACCTATCATCCTTCCAATTTTCTTTTCTTTCTTTTAAGCTTAAGAAAAAGACTTCCAAGTCATAAAAAATGAAGATTGGAACCAAAACTGGTTGGAAGTTGCTTTGGTTCTAAGAACCTAAGGAACTCATGATTAATTTCTTTTCTTAGAGTAATTTTCTTCTAGTGTCGAGGACAAAGCAGGAACCACAACTTATTGAAGGTTCCAATAGTTCTTGGAACCAACCATATTTTTGATATGAGTTCCCAATGTAATACAAATTGCGAACTCAAGAGTTCTTGAGAAGTTGGAATCTTGACAAATGTGTTCTTGATGGATTGGGAACCTCCAATAAAGGAGTTCCACTTAGACCTAGAACCTCCAACAAAGGAGTTCCTAGTGAGTATATAAAACCTTCAATTTCTTCCAAAAACTTAAAAGACCTTTGAGAACTTTGAACAAAGAAATTTGGGGGATGTATTTGATAAAAAGTGAAAGTTAAATAAGGATTTAACGACTCTCAAACATAAAATTTTGAAAAAGATGAGGAGTTAAATCTCAACCAAGTATTTGGGCAACAAGGTGCAAGCTAACAAGGTTGTCTTAGAAGTTGCCATCTACAACCTCTCATTGAACATTAGGCTAATTCTCCTCATATTGTTGCACACTTGCCACCTTCCCTTTCTCATAGTGGCCTGCTTCCTCTCCAAAGGCATATATATGTGGTCATAGTTGTAGTGATTGTACTAGGAATAATTCTCATGGCTCACATGGCTTTCCTCAACATAGAGGATGTGGATGGTCCTAACAAACATTTGCATCTTTTTTTACTTCTTAGCGATGTAACATGGCCCCTCTTATTGGATAGACAATGACAAGGTCCCTCAATTGAGTTTGGCTATCTCTCTTGTAAGGAATGAAAGACATCTTGATGAGGAAAAATATAGAGAAGAAGCCATAAATGCTGATACGTGATAGCTAGGAACTCTAAGATGGTTCAATGAAACTCATTGATTATGATCCACTACCTCTTCGTACTGGTTCAATAGCTCTTGTTGTATAGAGGTTTGCCCACTATTGTGTTTTTTGTTATTTCTTATTTAAGACTTCACCTTACTTAGAATTTTTAGGGTATGATTCTATTCCACTACTTAAAAAAATTAATGTAATATATTATTTTTCAAAATAATATAATAGACACTTATTGACCAAACCCCTGTTAAATTTGACTTCCTTCTCAATCAAAACTTTATTTTGATGATCAACTTTGCATATTGAACAATTATTTTTTATGATTGTCTTTTAAATGCCTAGACATAAAATAAATTATAGACTAAATAATATAATAGACACTTATTGACCAAACCCCTGTTAAATTTGACTTCCTTCTCAATCAAAACTTTATTTTGATGATCAACTTTGCATATTGAACAATTATTTTTTATGATTGTCTTTTAAATGCCTAGACATAAAATAAATTATAGACTAAATATATTTACAACTACAATCATTTTCTGCCCAAAATCTCCCATATAATGAAAGTCTTCTTAAAATATTGGTAGTACTTTATAGACAAAAATGCATAAGTACAGTCATACGGCAATCAAATTTATCCCCCTAGTCACCACTTTGAAAAGCTTGAAGGCGTAGAGAACTAGTCATTAATGAATGAATGAATGGATTTTAATGACGTCCACGAGACCATCAGTCTATGGGACCATGGGACCAAGCATCGGATCTTTAACCATTTTCAAGTTCTTTTCCATGTCCGCCCTCCTATTATAGATCCTGACCAGGAAGCCAGCAGTTTTGAGGAGCTCAGTTATGAAACCCTTTATGATATAGTCTTATTAAAAAAAAAAAGTCACTCTGGGAATATTTGCTCTAAGGGAATATACGGAGATGGTTATCCTTCTTTCTCTGCCTACCTACAATCCTTTGTGCTAGCTATAAAGCCCATGTGCTAGTTAATGAAACAAAACTGCTCCATCTCGATTCCCTTCCTCTCTGCCTTTGTCTTTTCTCCCTCAGGGTCAAAATGGTGGGTCACAGTTTTTTTTATTAACAGTCGCACTTAAAAAAACTATATTCTAATAATTCAAGGGGTCATGGGGAAGAACTTCGAACTTAGCCAACAAATGCTGCGGTGGCCAACTTGCATTCCGGCGTGCTTTACATATCTGTGTAATTAATTCAGTCAACTGGCTATCGGGGACACACAATGCACCTTTCTCTTGATTTGGTGTACCTCTTTCCTCATTCTAGTTCTAGTAATCTTGATTCACATCTTTATACACTTACCAACCTGTCTTCGATGTGGAGAGCTGACACTATCCTTTCATTTATTTTAGCACAACACGAAGCAATCCTTATGTGCAACTTGGTTTCAACTATATGATTTATATGCTTAGACCTGTCTGAAGATCATTCACGATTCATGATGGGCAGAGCCATAAACTGTAAAAAGAATGTGGTGAATGGAGGATTTTTTATCCTTGTGTTTATCAATTCTTGTGCAGCTCTTCCCATGTGTATTGATTCAAGTCAGTGGATTTTTATTTTGACCCTCTGTATTTTGTGTTTGCACATTATCAATCAATATTTGTTGTTTGAATCGGCACGCCTAATTTGATTATGGGTGTCAGGAGCTCCTCAGCCGTCAGTCTCTCTAAGTTTTTGCTCCGACGATGGGTATAAGCAAAAAGGGTGTTGCAGTAAACAAGAGGACACGAATTTGTTGAACAAGTTTGAATCTATGAATGTGTCCGATACAGCGTGTGCTGGATTTATAAAGCAAATTCTCTGTGCTGTAAGTTATCTTTTTTTAATTCTGTTTGCTGTAAGTTGACTTTTTTAATGTCTCTAATCTTTGGTCTAAGTTTCAATTACTTTTGTGCCGTTTAGCTTGTTGGGTTGGGAGTAGAATTGAAGTTTTTGAGTGATGGGATATGAATCAACAATAGTTTTTAATCTAGTTGCACCAGTTAAGAGTTGAATATTGTTCAATAGTAATATCTACAATTAATCTGATAATTGTAGAGAACCATGTAGGAGAAACACAATATATGCAACGTGGGAATCTTTGTGATAAGCTTGCCACCGTGGTTCGACAAGGTAGAATGCTTACAAGAAATCTGTACAAGCAAAAGATGTCTACTTGTGCTCAAGAATGAACAATGGAAATGAAGAAAATAAGTAGTCATAGAAGTGCATAGCAGGGGGAGTGTCTTTTGCATTCACAGTAGAGATATACATAATTGAAACAAAAAGAAAAGAGAAAACTACAAACAGATTCCGAGCTTTCTGTACAAGAATGAAATCCTGCTTTTTGTGGGTTTCCTCGAATTCTAAACAAATGCCCATAGAGCCAAAACAGGACCTACTGTTTATTGTAAGTCTTCTTTCGATCTAGTGAGATCTCATAACATGACGATGAAACCACGCACAGTGCCATCAGGCCTGGAATCTACAGTTGAATTGTTCATCAACTAGGTAAGAGTGGCTGGATTTGTTTTCCACCCATACGTTGAAACCGATGGCAAACTTTTTCGTTTTCCAACTTTAGGACCACTTGAAAGTGCCAAGTAAGACGAATTATCCTTTGGAAACGGGAATGCCATGAGAGGCTTTTCCTATATAGGGAACTAGAACTGGAAGAGTTAGAGGCAGCTACTAAGATATGAAGAATGACAAGTCTCCAGGTCCTGATGGTCTCCCAGCAAAGTCATATAAAATCCCTCCAAGAATAGTGATGCAAACAGAATTTCTTCCAAATTGGCCCATGGATTCATAACAATATAGGCATCAAGTTTATCAATCGATACATGTGGCTCAACTTCTTTGATCCATTAACTCTAGGAATGCCATTGTTTTGGTATCTGAGGTCAGTTAAAGTTCTGGAGCACTTATTTATGCGTTGCAGCATGTCCACCATCTCTTCTTATGTCATAGCATGTGGGAATTATAATTCAATTTGACTTAACATTAATTGTCTATAAAAGTTTTTGATAACCTTTTTATTGGATCTTCCTTGAAATTTCTATCCTCTCTTCTTATATTCCTCTATCTCTTATGAGGAGATTGTAGCTCGGTGGAAGGCTCTCTTTAGGGTCAGCTCCAATGACTACGTATCATTTCAGATCTATGTGAAGAGTGATAAGAAGGAGAAGGTCTATCGTTCATGTTCAGCAGTAATTATTGCATGGTTTGTGCCATTCATCTCAAATTATCATCACTCTATGAGTTCTCTTTTGTTCCATGTCAATTATAGGCTGATTTATAGCTATTATGGTATATTCATCTACCCGCCCCCTACAACTATGATTCCCTCCCACCCAAGGCCAATAGGTCGGTGGGGTTTGCCCCCGGTGGGCTTTGCCTTGGTCAGTGGGTTCCTAGGTATGGTCGGTGAACTATGATTCCCTGGATGGTGGGGTCTTGCGAGGAGGGGAAAGGAGCCACTGATGACCGATGAAAGCAAGTGTCCGGGGGCCCTCAAGCCAATGAATTAAAGGTAGGGTGGGGCCGCTTTAGACTTCTTGTTCCCACCCACCTGGACTCATGACATAAAGCTGGGTTGTCCGGATCTCCAACTATGCCCTTCTTTACCGCCGGGCTTGGAAGGAGGGAGCCACGTGAACGGATTCACTACTATGGATAGGCACAAATGACCGAATTCGAAGCGGTTGGGATTCATGAATCAAGGTTGGGAATCAGGCGGAATGGAGCCACTACTATTGGTTTGGTTACCATCTCCTACGAATTAACGACGATAGAGGGATGGGGAGGAATCAGGAGGAGGCGGCTATTACCATTGTTCCGAGGCTCCGGGTTCAGCTTGTAAGAAAAGATAGAAGGCTTGTCTTTCCCCATTCAGGTTGCTGGGAAGCGAGGGAGAGCACTCATTACAGAGAGAAGTTCTCCGCTTGTCACGGAAAAGAAGCGAGGTCAGGAGGAGAAGCGGGTGAAGAATAAGGGCAGAAAGAGGGGCATCAAAGAATCCAGGTTGAGGGGGAGGAGGTGGAATCAGGCGGCGGGATGGGATGGAAAGAAAAGAAGGTGTCCGGGGGCCCTCCAATGAATTCAAGGTAGGGGCTTGCGACCGGGCCATTGAATGTCTTACTCCCACCCGCCACTTATCTCCTTATCTACGGATTCACTCTATTGGTTCGTTCATTGGGGAGGATGGATCGCCTGGGTTGGGAGAAAGAAAGCAAGAAAGCGAGGGAATGGACTCCTTCTTGTTCTTCCCCGGTCGATGAAAGAATTCGACGCTGGAGTCGGTGGGCTTGGTAGGCGGGAGTTAATGCACTGATCACCGTCGATGAACCGGGTTTTGCTCTCCAGAAAAGAAGGGAGGGGGCAGAGGGGTTCTCCGCATTCACTCATAGGACTCGATGCCCCGGTTCACTAATAGGAATAGGCGGGATGGCATCGCATGGAAAGGAAGACAATTCTCATTCCCCCCCCCCCACCCGGCTGCATTGAGGTTGAAAAGAAGGAAAGAAAGGGAGGAGAAGCACTCCGCATTCTGAGGTAAAGAAGGGGGTTGTCCGTTCTCTTCACGGGTGGGAAGCAGGAGGTGGGGGTTGGCTCTCCTCACTAATAATCTATCGCCCGGATCGAGAATGATGTTTTGAAAGGGCAGAAAAGAATCACTATAGAGGTAGGGCCCCCCGGACCTAACTATCGAGTCCCTGCAGGGGGGGGTTCGGCCCCTTGAATTCCAAGCGCTTCGGTGAAGACCTGCTATAGCCCTACGGGGGCCTGCCTTCGGCAGCCGCGGGGCCCCTTAGAATAGTAGGGCTATAGCGGGCTGCCTTTGGCAGGCAACCCAAGGATGAATGGGTTCATCGGTACCAACCCCACCGTCCCATTCGCCCTTGGTACCGACCATGCCCCTTCGGGACCGACGCTATAGTAGTTGCGAGTATGGTCGGTCCCGAAACAAACCCCACCGACCACCCTACTATTCTAAGGGGGCCTGCCTTACAACGCCGACCATATTGGCAACTACTATAGCGGGTCCCGAAGCAGGGCGGGTCGGTCCCGAAGGGTGGGTGGATGGCAATAGGGAGGTCGGAATTTAGGGTTGCTGATTGAACCTTCCTTCCGGAGCTAGATTAGTTCACGGGTGGGAGGCCCCGGTAGATTCTAGTTGTCAAGTTGGGGCCCGAGAGTTTATTCTATACGTCCTATCAAATGGTAGGCAAACCCCACCGACCCCCCTACTATTCTAAGGGGCCCTCAATAATTTTGGTCATACTTATCGACAAATTTAAAACCCTCTCTTATATTTAGATACAATTATAATTAGAGGCTTCCTCCAAATATAATCCCTTCCATGCTTTATCTTCCTAAAGCATGTCTTTATTCTCATCACATTTTCCTAGAATATGCTTATTTTTATTCTCATCCTATTGTCCTATAATAGAATTGTGCTTTAGTCTCAGCTTGCCTTCCTAGAATGAACTTATTCTTTGTGTACATGATGCATTCTATTATAAGAGTCTTCCTAGTAAAATATATTAGGATCTTGACATCTCTAATGGACCTATCTTCCATAAAGTCCATGATTCCACTATCTCCTATGCAAGATCAGCACTATCTCCCATGCAAGATCAGTTGAGTCCAATCTATCATCTTGCAATATATACCTAAGCATTTGCGAGGCCAACTAACTTGTGTATCTGTTTTTGAAAACATCGTCCAGCCCAAATAACCTATATACTTGAGCCCAAAGACATTCTCAAGATGAGGGGGCTGAGGAACAAACTTGTCTTGGACAATGCAGTGGGGAACCATCTATTCAAAACGGATCATACACTGAAACATAATAGTTTGAACACTTTTAATACTTGCCCAATAAACCAAGCCCAAAACATCTAACCCATAAAAGATGAGTGTGAATGATTGCATTGAAGGAGCACATAAGGAATATCATAGACATGTATCTGAAAGAACTGACAATTAAAAGAATGGGGCATAACCCTTTCAAACGCATGATTGAGAGTCCAGTAGATTCAGAGATGGTTGAGGAAACTGAATTTCCATGTAAGGAAACAGTGTCCTGATCTCCAAGTTCTCTCCTTAATAGTAGAATTAGAGTCTGGAAAGAGCATCCGTGGAGATATTGAAAAGATAAGTATAACCCTAGTAGAATAGCAAGGGTATCAAACAGTTCTTTTAAACTGTTCGGAGAATGAGAAAGGAGGTTGGCATCAACAAAACAAAGTAGAATACCAATCAAAACATGATGTAGTATACAAGCATCATCAACTTGAGTATCACACAAAAGATCATTTTCAAGCTTATAAATATAATTCAAAGAAAGGCTACCCCTGTTTGATCTAGTACCTTGGAGAATTTTGAAGAACCCTTAGGAGTCCAAAATCAAATAGCAATTGTATAATCGAACCCTGTGTTGGCAGTAATGAAGATCTTTCAGTTACAAGCAGCACACAAACCCTTGAAAAGTAGATGTCTAGGAAAAAGTTAAAATAATAAAACCTTCACAATATTTATAAAACAGCAAAAAAATTATTTCTAAGGAGCATTAAAAATATGATCAATACAATGGAAATCTCTATTGATGCTTTCCAATCCTCTTGCTTTGAGATCACCATATTCCAGTTGCTTAAAGTATCGTGTTCAACACTGTGGACAATCATAATACTCATGCAATTTTTTGCAGCTAAACAATACCCCAACTTATGAATGAGACAGATGATAATATAAGACAAAGAGGGTGAAAATCCAACAATCTGATTAAATAGCTCTGCCAAGGATAAGGCAAGTGAATTTACACCATATTTGGGAAGCTTAGTCTGAAACCCATCACAATCTGTTGCTTCATTAGTGCATAATTGATTCTTTTGTCACGTCTATATGTTTGTATGCAAAGAATGAATCAGTTCATAATTATTAATTGTAATACACTTATGAAAGACATGAAAATATTATTTTTTGGTCTTTTATATTAGTCTATTTCCTCTAATGAATATTGATATAATTCATTTCTAATCTGTAATATTTTAGGAAATAAAATAAAAATAACTATAAATTTCAATTATGGGTATCATCAATGCTGCTGTGGCTGCTTCTAGCCCAGACCCATATAAACCGAAGCCCAAAATTGGCTGATAGGTGAAACTCCCAATGTCTTTGCATCCACATGCTTTGCTTGAGCATGTGATACTGATAGATTGTGCAGAAGTGGACACAATTGGACTGTTGCCTACTGGTGATACTAGACCTATAGTTTATACAAGTCTAAGGTAGTAAGACAACTAATACAAGTCTTTTCCCTTTTTTCATTGGTGTCATATGATTGAACCTTCTAGGGAATTTAACTAAGTAGCCGGTTCGGGTTCGGGTTCGGGTTCGGGTTCGGGGGTTCGGTTCGCCGGTTCGGCTAAATTTTTTGGGGGGTGGGTTCGGTTCGTTTTGGGTTCGTTAGTACAAAAACTGAAAAACATGTAAAAATAAAAAATATATATATATATGCAGCCTAGAAGCATGAATTAGGATTAGAACATCACATAACATCATATAAACAACAAAACCACCATAAACTTGAATGATAACATGCATGATAAATATAAAATTATAAATATTCATCGTTCAAACTTCAAACTTCAAGTTCAATATTACAACACTATTAAAGTTTTAATCATCAAATGGATCCTCTAAATCATCTATATCAAAGTCATTGTCAACATTGACATTAGATGAAGTAGGAAGACTAGATGAATCACAAGTAGTGCCAATGGCACTGTCACTAGCACTAGTATTGTGCCCATGCTCCTGTTGGATATCGGACTCCTCATATGCAACATGGTGGGAAGTGGAAGCATCCAAGTCAGTATCCTCTGGCCCTATATCCCACAACTTCGTCTCCCCTTCCTTGTAGTCACGTTGTTTGTGTGAAAGGAGACGCAAGTTGGAATGCACATATACTAAGTTCTCCGCTCTTTTTGAGAGCAATTTATTGCGCTTTACTGAGTGGATGAAAGAATATGTGCTCCAATTCCTCTCAGATGCGGATGAACTAGCAACCTATGAAGACAAAGTAAACAATTAAAAAATTTAAAATTATAAATGAAATTATGAAACTTTTAAATTTTAAAAGTAAAACTAAAATATGAAAATTTATTAAACTTACTTGTGATAAAACTTTGATTGCAAGGGGCTGCAAATTTTGGAAGTATTGTCCATGGAAGTACCACCAACTATGAGCATCCTTTAAGAACCTGTCACGAGAAGCATCAGCATCTAGATGATTTGAGTGCACAAAATCAGTGAACTCACTCGTGATTACAGATCGCAAATCTTGGTCAGGGAAGAGTCTCATAAATGCTGCCTTGTACCCTTCAGCCACTTCTAAATCTCTATATGGAGGAAGCCTTCCTGGCTGTGAAAGAAGCTGACTACTGTAGTATTTTGGAGTCAATGCAAAGGCAAGAAGGTGTAATGGAGTTGTCATTTTGTTCCATCTTTCTTCAACAATTGTTTGCACTTGTTTGAAGAAAGTCTCTTCAGGGTCTTGCTCTCTTGCATTTATGGTGCACTTGATCTTCTCAAGCATTGAGTCTATACCATCATATATTT
The DNA here is from genome assembly GCA_007115665.2 of Sequoiadendron giganteum. Classification (NCBI taxonomy): domain Eukaryota; kingdom Viridiplantae; phylum Streptophyta; class Pinopsida; order Cupressales; family Cupressaceae; genus Sequoiadendron; species Sequoiadendron giganteum. The sequence goes on along the minus strand of CM021109.1, from coordinate 150,317,225 downwards.
CTCCAATGCATGGCTTGTCCATGTCAGTATAGCGAATCATACTCAAAATGGGCTCGGTGAAGCTAAGGAGATACTCCGCACGATCCCACCATGAGTCATCTAATATCATGCTCTTAATTTTTGTTGCTCTTTCAGTGCCGCTTTGCCTCCATATAGACCAATTGTTGCTAATCACCATGCTAGCAAGTGCCTCTTTAACTTTCACAAGTCGTCTCAAGACGATAGTATTAGAGGCAAAGCGGGTCTCTGCAACCTATTGCAAATTAAAAAAAATAATTAGAATTTAAATAAACTTTAAAGAAGAATTTAAATTAGAATGCACAATCAAATTATGAAAATCAGAAAATGACAAATGTAAATATTACTTCAATTACCTTCAATAGCTCCAATTTTGAAAATGATCTAAAGATGCTTTGAGACAAGTGGTGGTTGGTGACGAACATCTGAATGTCCTCAGCCTCAGCATACAATTCTTTGATCCATGCAATTTGATTCCCAATCTTTTGCATCATAAGATTGAGTGAATGGACTGCACAAGGTGTCCAAAAGATATGTGAATATCTTTCCTCAACCAACAACCCTGCTGCTCTACAATTCTTAGCGTTGTCCGTTACAACTTGAACAACATTGCGGGCTCCCACTTGCTCAATGGCTGCAATGAGAATACTAGCAATAAATTCTCCATCTTTTACTTGGCCCTCACAATCCACGGCTTTCAAAAACATTGCCCCTTTAGGGCACACCGCTATGACATTGATCAAAGGCCGATTTTTTGAGTCCTTCCAACCATCTGAAACAATGGACACACCTGTCTCAACCCATGAATCTCTTATAGGCTTCAATGCATCTTCAACCAACTCAACCTCCTTTTCCAATAAAGTGCTACGCACCTTCTCATAACCCGGGCCCTTGTACCCTTTTGGAGCTTCATTAACCGTTCTCAACATCTCTTTCCAATATGGAGAACGAACAACATTAAAAGCTAATCCATTGGCATATAGGCATCTTGCTACACATTGGTCGGCAAGGGCTCTACTCTCATTTTGAAATGCAAGTTCCAAAGGCCCCTTTGATCTTTTGTTTGCAATAGGTTGTGCACTTCGAGCTTGAAGATCCGGAATGACAATAAATGGGTGGTCTTCTACCACAATATTGGGATTGGATGGGGGTTGCATTCCCTTTGATTTTTTTTTTAACAAAGGGTGATTTCCTTTTTGGGCTTCCCGTTGATCTGCTGCATCTTGCTCCATAATGTATTTTGCAACTGTCTCAGGTGGAATTGGTGCATCTTTTTTTCCAGGGCAAGGAGTGATGCCTTTTCCACTCATGCCACACAAATGTGCTTTCACCCTATGGTATGAACTAGTATATGTAACGCCACACCCATTGCATTTCCAAAGATAACCACCACCACCTTGGAACCTGTTTTATCATCTCAACATACTGCCATAGAGGAGAATTAGGATTTGTTTTGAACTTCGAGTTTGGTTTAGCTACGGAGCCGGAGGTAGAACCCATTGACATTGTGATTCCTATGGCAATTTGTTTGCAAACAACACATTCAAAATTTGAATGAAGAGAAAATATTGATTTATAAAACCTAGCTCTTTTGAATCTTGCATACATTCATAGAAGAATGGAAAGGAAAAACATATATAAATCATAAAATGAATCAAAACAAAGTTTCTGGTTTGTAAAATGTAAAACAAAAAAATGGATGAAAAAACTCAAAAAAATGTGAGAAAAGCTTACCTCTTTGCAAAAATATCCCTCAACAATCTTTGTGGCAGCCAATAAACACTTGCAAATCTGTAGGAATGGCAATGCAATCGTTTGTAGAAGCTTCACTGATCAATCTTCAACTCCTTTTGTCAACCCAGCAAGCAAAAATTTTAAAATAAGAACTCAGCCTCTTGGAATGAAAATGCTTGTTTGCAAAACAAATGAATAAAAATGATGCATTTTAGGTGTTTAAAGTGTTTTAGAGGTCACTTTTAGGGTTCCCTTGGGCGTGGGTCAAAGTCAAACTGCAGAAAAATATTAAAAAATGCAAAAAAAAAACGCTTTTATGCGTCCAAACACGTGGGTTCTTGTTGGGTTCGCCTTGGGTTCGCCCGGGTTCTTCTCGGGTTCGCCCGGGTTCTTCACCGGCGAACCGGGACTCCAAATACCGAACCCTGGTCGAACCCACAGACGGACCGAACCAGGACCGGTACCCGGAGCGAACCCGGACCAGGACCCTGAGCCAGGGAGCCGAACCCGGCTACTTAGGAATTTAACCAACTTGGTCAATGGTTTTGAGTTGCACTTTATGTCATTTACATTGTGACTCCTACATAAAACTTTATTGTAATTAATTGCCTTTTGTATTCATGATCAAAATAAAGTAATCTTATGTTAGATATGTGTTGTATACTTTGCATGTTTTACACCTCTTATAAACTGTACACTTGTCCACAACTAGTGGGGGCTGGGGCATTACCCTAGCAGGGGTGTTTGGTGGCAGCAGTCCCTGAACCTTTTTTCGGGTCATTTTTCAAGGAGGTTTTTCAGTGCATCGTTTTATACCCATTGTATTGTAGTATTGCTAGCAGTTTCCTATATTATTAAGATCGTACTTAGGAGGAAATATCTTTTCACCTTTATCTTCCTTTTATTGTTGTAGGAAAGTATTGGGTAAATTTTATTTACTCCAATCTCTTTTATGCTGAAAACTTTTTCTTTGGATAATTATTTATTTTCTTAGGCTGCCTATCCAAGGCAGTGCTTTCATATTTACTTTTCTCAGTATACATAATCTATGGCTCGTTCAATGCAATTAACTGTAAAATAGTTATGTTCTTTGAATTCAGCAGGCACGGGTACTAATAAATAGATTAGATGCGCTGCTTCTCACCTTTAAACCTGGATTCACATTATTCAAAGCACTTTTGAAAATTGTGCTTTGATAGCCCTCCATATAATTATTTTGATCTATTTTGCTTAGTTTTGAAATTTCCACTGTTCTTTCCTTTTGTCGTCCATTATTTCCAATTCTCAGTATTCTGTTTTGCATACTTGTAGCAATGTGACCAATTTGCAGCAGATCTATTTCAAAGTCAAATCCAAGAACAGCACATGATTCCTGTATTGTGCAATTCAACTGTAAGAACAAATTCCTCAACAAATGACACCATTGAACAGAGCTATTGTTCCCATCTTTGGAATGCTTGCCAAAATGTTTCTATCATCAATTCTCCATTTGCACCTTTATTGAAAGGAGGGGCATCAGGATTGCCAATGAATACGACACACACAAAGCTTACTGAACTTTGGCAGTCAAAGAATGATTTTCGTGCATCTTTTGGAGGCACAATAATTGATGGTGTCTCATGTTTTAGTGGCAATGTTTTTGTGCCCAATGTCACTCAAAATGAATCTACTATTGAAGGTGTTTGCTTAGAGAGGATTGGAGATGAAGCCTATCTCAACTTGGTTCCTCATCCTGATGGGTCCAATCGTGTATTCTTAGCAAGTCAGGCAGGTCAAGTGTGGCTGGCTACATTGCCAGACAGTGGCTCTGGGAAGCAATTGATCTTAAATAAATCAAATCCATTTATAGATTTAAGTGATCAGTTGATCGCTGGTGCAGAATTTGGATTGTTGGGATTAGCTTTTCATCCAAATTTTGAGAAGAATGGTCGATTCTTTGTTTCATTTAATTGTGATAAGACAAAGAATTCAAATTGTGCAGGAAGATGTGCTTGCAATTCTGATGTGGGATGTGATCCTTCACAATTGGATAAAGATAATGGAGCATTGCCTTGCCAATACCAAAGTGTAATTGCAGAATTCTCTGTCAATGACACTTCTACTTCACCTTCTCAGGTAATATTTATATGGATGTCTCTTTTGGTTTTCCAAACTTCAGCAGTTGGAGATATTAATATGTTTGGAAATCAACATAAATGATTTTGACAGGCTACATTTGCAAATCCAACAGAAATTAGAAGAATATTCACCATGGGTCTTCCATTTACAGCTCATCATGCAGGTCAAATTCTGTTTGGGCCCACTGATAATTATCTATATTTTATGATGGGTGATGGAGGCAGTATTGGTGACCCTTATAATTTTGCACAGAACCAAAAATCATTACTGGGGAAGATTATGAGATTGGATGTTGATAATATACCTAGTAAGTCTTCCAAACCAAATTCATACATGAGAGTTCAAAATGGAAAATCTTTTTGCTAATTTTTCACTAGTTATTTTTTGTAATGATCATTGATTATTTTTGTTAAATGTTTTGGCCTCCTAGTACAGTTTTATGCACACTAAACATATCAAATAAAATTGACAGCCCTTGTACATTTAGTGCTATGAACTCTTACTTGTAATTTACCACCATCTGGAAAACAGGTTTGCATCTAAATGGATACTGCAAATAAAGAATTTCATATCGGCTGAGTACATACTCTATAGAGACAGTTCATGCAATACCACGTACATACTCTTTGCTGTGATCAAAGTAACAGAATAAATATTAAAACCTGCTTAGTCTTGAGTGCATAACTTTTATGGATTATTATTGTTACTGATCGGTTGCAACCGAGTACAACTTCATGATGGACTTTCACATTAGCTGAAGTAAAATTATTGAAGCTTCCCTCTATGTCTATTTGTGCTGCTCAAGTATTTGACAAATAGATCCACAACTTTGATAACTTTAGCATTATTGATGCTTTGCTGTGTACACAATCTTACATCTACTTTCATTACATTATTGAAAACATTATGGCTCATCCTCATTGTCATATGCCATCCATATAAAATACAAGTACTCATATTTCACCCATTCTATACCTAGAGCATAATTATGGAAGCTTACACAGGTTCTCGCCCTTATATTTATTTTCATTCCTTAAATATTTGACAAAGAGGTTCATAATCTTGTTAGATTTAAGATTATCAATTACATTAAGTTTTAGATTTTGGTAGTTAAAAGCCTAAAGTGATGAATTATATTCACCACTCCTCTCCCTACTAACAAATGCTTAGAGGATAATCGTGTAATAAGTGGGTCCCCTTGTGTTGTTGTAATTGTTACCACCATAAATGCAGAAAAATGTCAATTTGCAGTGAAATTAGGAGGCTCATCACCATGAAGAGAAAACTGAATCTGTACCTTTCTTTTTGATCTCCTTTCATCCTTATTTTGGTGCAGCACTAACGTTTTTTCGTTTTGTTTCTGTTATATCTAGTCTTTTGACTCTCTTGAAACTACTGTTTGAATCTTCCTCTAGTTAGCTTTGCATAACATATTCATAACATAAAGGCTCACCCATTTGACCACAATGAAAAGGGAACGTATGGTGGTGGATACAACATCAGAAGATGGAGCAACAATAGATGAAGAGAAAAGTGAATGGGAGGAAGAAGTAGAGGAGGTGGCACAACCTGCACCACCTTCTCACTCTGCCATACCAATTCTTCCACCTATTGACAGGACTAGCCATATAGAGGAATGGCTAAATCTGCTTGAGGCTCCTATTGATACACTAGAAATTCCTCCGGTAAGCTCGATGCACACACTAGGTGTCATGTCCCCGAAATTGTAACACCAAGTATGAAACATTGAATAACAAAATCCAATAAATATCAAAATACAAATATAAGTAATTACAATTGAAATATAATATTATAATTATAAATATAAAATTGATAATACAAGATGAATATTGAATATCATTGTAATTACAATCATTGTAATATGTAAATACTAAAGTTAAATAACAAATCAAATATTAAAATACAAATGACTAATAAAATAAATATCAAAAATATGAAAATAAATAATCACAATTTAAAGATTATTATAATTTTAATTATCACAAATCATATTATAATTATATTATAATAATACAAAATATATCAATTAATATTACTAATTGTAATTATTATAATAATAAAACTATTCACAAAAAACTACTAAATACGATTATGCCTTAATTAAATAAATAATAATAATCACCGATTATGCTTACATTGATTCCTAACCATTATGATTAAGGCATCGATTCTGAATTCATAAGCAACAAGCCACGATTAAGGAAGAAATAGGATAGTTATAAAAGAGCATGTCCCTTAAAGAATAATCGATGCAATCAGGTTATGACTGTTGGGCCCTTGGCAAATCAGATTATAAAAGAAGATAAGTCCAAAACAGATCAGCATCGATTGGGGGTAGAGAAAAGAAGAGATTAGGCAGCAATAATAATCTGCACTCAGAAGGGAAAGGACAAACTTGACGTGGCAGTAAATCAGACTGGGGGAATAAGACAAAAGGAATAAAACAGATATATATATATATATATATATATATATATATATATATATATATATTTATAGGAAGAATTGCGTCTTTCCTCTACGAATCTTAATTAAGAGTATTTGACTGGAAATGATGTGTAGATAAAGGAAAAGACTCAAAGGCAGATCAACAATCATATTATTATCCCCAATATGATTAGAAGATGACATTAGTTGTGATCATTAATGAATGGACATGCCTCTTGGACGAGTGAGTATGATGAAGGGGTATGTCTCACAGCTTTTTGTGGATAGAAGAAGAGGGAAACCTATTCTAATCGAATAGGAAGAAAGAGAATATACTCAGCAGCATCAAAGGGAATCTCCAGCAGTGACCAAGGTAAGTCTGCTCACCATGTTTAATGCATATATTTTCAGTCTGCAATAAACGAATTATGTATTTGATTATACTGTATACAGAAAATTGCAAGAAACCTATATCAATTAATTAGAATGATAAGCTGCACACCTGCATAATCATTTATTGTGAAAACAAATAATAGACTATGTTAGGATATATCATATAGACTGAAGATAAGTTGAATATACAGAGTAGAGCAGGAAATTCTGATATGCGTAATCATGCTAGACTGTATGTGGCTTATATCTGCATCTAAGGAATCAGTATTTTGACTTAATGTAGATAAAATACGTGTCTACACTTATATTATGCTGATTCAGTAATCGGGATCAGAATTTGTGCATTTATATCATGGAATAATGTTCATTGATGTGTGCTTTCACTAGAGTTTGATATTCATAATATCTGATTGCAAACACTAGCCATGATAGGGGATTTGAGGACCTACAAGGAGGGGAAATGGCGTGTGGGTCACCCTTTAAGTACCCCATCCATATGGATGGCAAGAGCCACATGGGCTAAGGGGGTTGTACTGCTTAGAGGAAATGACTACCCAGGTCACCCTACTGTAGTTGCACCCTCAAACCCCCTTCATAATTAATTCATAATGGTTCTGATGAGGGGAATGGTGATAGGATGCCTAATTGGGTACCCCACCCATATGGATGGCAAGGGCCACATTGGCCAAGAGGGGTGTACTGCTCTTTTGCCTAGGGTAGAGTGTTTCTTGGGCACCCAGTCAGACCATCATGACCAAGGAAGAATGAACAAGAGAATCTAAGAAATTCAATGTATTTTATTATGATATTATCTCTATTCATAAATGTCTACTAACATATTTGCAGGTCTCAATGGGTAGTTGTATCCTTAACCGCATTCTCTTCGATTCCCTCACATGCATGCTAATTAATATTATCTTGTAAATATTCTCTAACTCTACTTTGCAGGAACCTAATCGTTCTATAAACATCCCCAACACCAAGGTAATCACTTGGAATTGATAAATTAGGGCAGATTTAGGGTTATCCCAAAAAGGGGACATTATAGTAGGTCCTCCACTCATGATAAAGCATCTAGAGGCAATGTAGGTGGAGAATAACCTATCTTCCATAGAGTCTGGTATGGAGCAGCCCCACACATAGGAAGAAATTACATCATCTACACATTCTAAACCATTGAGTACATCTTTGGGATAACTTGAGCTCATTTCTATCTAGTTTCCATGGCTAGATCTTGCTGATCCACTGGATACAGTACAACAATTTATTTTAAGTTTAGAATCCATGGCATAGGCAATGCTTGATGTGGTGGATATTTTCAAAAGTATGGATACTTCACATTCTTCATTGGTCTTATAGGAAGCATTGCAAATCAAGAAGTTGGTGGAAGAATGCCATATGAAATTCATTCAAACATTCCTCAAATATGGTTGGCTTGAAACACAAACAATGGAGATGCAAAATAATTGGCTTCCCATACAAGTTCCTCCATCCTTTGGCTGTTTAGATGGGAAAGTATTAGCAAACTTGTATTCAATTGAATGCCATTTTCGTTATCATTACTCGTGCTCTACACAAAAATGTGGGTATAGTGAAAGACTGCAAAGGAAGCTGACCAAATGGCCTTGGCTTCGGATAATCTTCCTAGAGAACTAGAGGAACATAGGGAAAGGTTCAAGGCCCAAACTTGCCTAGCAAACCCAACCCATTGAAATATAGAAGGGTAAGGTGGTAGAAGCTGAAAATGAAGTTCAGCTGAAAACCAAAGTTGTTGGACATCAAGCAACCCAAGAAAAGGCATGGATAAAACTTAAGGAGGCAGTCCATATGCTTAAGATTTCTAGAGTGTGAAGTCATCACCACACACCACCTCTAGCATAATATAATAGAAGTACATAGACTTTGGGCTGCAATACAATTTAACGCTCCTTGTGCAACATCTTCCATTTCAGCAAGAGTTTGGAGCATCTCTAGGGACATCTCCTGCCCTAATGTTTAGTAATTTATTTTTGTCAACTAGGAATCCGACTTCTTTTGTGGGGAGGATGATGTAATTAGCATCAAGTAAAATCATATTGTTTTGTTATTTTGTGAAGCCAACTATTTCGTTAGTTAACTTGTTGGCTTTGGGTTAGTTGTTCATATTTTTTTGTAGTGGGCCTCAATAGTTTGGTTCTAACTGACAATCATTGACCCTCATTATATTGAATGATTATAGATAGGGAAGTGTCTATTCTTGGCATGGTCTTCCCTGATCTCCTCATATGTAAGCAAACTCTATTCGAATAGAGTTTCTATTGTATATTCTATTACTCTATTTGATATGCACTATTAGTTTCTATCATTGTATGCCTAAGAAACGAAGGAAATTCTAGTTATGGTTTGAGAGGAAAAATCTGAAAACATCATGTAACAAGATATCATCTCTTCCTCGTGTGAGTTAGAGCACAACATAAAGCTGTTGTATACCATTTGTGAGAATGGTGGGCTTTGGTGGCATTACATGAGTCATTTCCTTGGAAGAATTGGTTGTTGTTAAATGTTTTAAGCTAGTTCATGGTCAATTGACTTGGAGTATCTTATTCATAGAACTCTTATAATGGAAGGTTTGAGATGACCATGTTGCCCTCCATCAACATCTTGGATTTACTATAATTCCACAAAAGAATTGATTATGACTTACTGAAAACCCTTAGGTCTGAATAGGATTCATATTCAAGACATAAAGATTTTATATCTATTTGCATTTTGTTGTGTTGTTTGCTATTGGTAAAAGTGATAGAGATAACATTTTGATGGAGTTCACCCACCCTACAACTACTTTAGGGTGAGTACATGTACATTAAATTTTCACCTTGAGAAATCTTGGACCCATTACCCAAAATTACTTCTACACTTTTTTTCCATAGTAAATCTTGTATAATATTAAATAGAAGAAGGGGTATAAGAATCTCCACTTCTTGGACCAAGTTTATTGTTAAGTTTGGCTTACTTATGGAAAACATTAATCACAAATTTGAGGCTCTGGTGGATCTAGTTTCTTCGCTTTTGGCTTCTTGGCTTTGATCATTATAGCTCTCTAGAAGGTAGCTTGCCTTATCATACAACATGGACACAACTTCCTAGGATATCACCATGAAGTACTACATATGAATGCCCCCATTTAGGATGTCATCCATTCCACTACTTGTAACTAGATATCAAGGTTGATTACACACAGTTATAATGTAGAAAGTGAGAACTTTAAAAATTTGGCATTCTAGATGCCAGGAGATATCCTATGATCTCAAATAAGCAACTTAAATAAGTAGCAATTGGATTCATCCCAAGGAAAGAGGACAAAGCTGATGTTGGCCATGAATTTGGGTTTGATGCCAATCATGGAATTTGAGTTGTCAACTTCTATGATGCCTTGATTGAACCTTGGAGGATGTTCCTTCATCATGTTGGTGGGCATGTACTTGAACTAGATGGTGGGGCTAGTAGCCATGTGTGCATGAGGGGGTTCACTTGTGGTGGTGCTTTGGTGGGATGAAAACCTCACCCTTAACATTTGTGGGTGTCATTCACTAACAATTTATGCTTTTGGCATAGTGGATGCTTAGCTTGGTATCAAAGTCAAGGTCTCAAGGTTGAGCTCTGTAGAGCATGGTGGGCTTGTGATGCCCTTGGCTGATCCTCGATGAATGTTCCTCCATCTCATTGGTAGGCATGTACTTGAACTAGATTGTGGGGTCAACAACCACGTGTCCACGAGGGGGTTCACTTGCGGTGGTGCTTTGGTGGGATGAAAACCTCACCTTTAATGTTCGTGGGTGTCATTTACTAACAAAAATCCTCATATTTGCATTTGTCTTGCTATTGGAGATGTTGGTGATGATTGGAAATGTTTGTGTTACCACTGATCCTTATCACCAATTGCCCAAAACAAACCCTAGAATGGCACGACAACCTAGTGGGATGGAAGCTAGTAACTTGTAAACATTCTCTAATTAAGGCCCGTTCTACCTAAGAAACACCTATAACATGCAGGTGATTCTAAATTCTCCCTCTTGCAAGGTGGCACCTCACTTAAATGGCTGTTTTGTGATCAATCATAGCTGAATAAGTTCAAAGCCGCAGCTGGATAATTTGTAAATTTATGCCCTAGGTGATTGATTTCCTCTTTCCAATGATGATGCATAGCTATGATAATGGAAATAATACATATCTATCCTAGTTGATGTTGAAAAATTCAAGAAAATTCTAGAAATCCACCTAGTAATCCTCAATCATGCTTTGACAACCAAAAGATGGTATTTACTTGTAAAAAGCATTGTAGCACCACTCTAGCAAACTGAAAATATCTCAAAATCCTCCACAAATTAGTACAATTGTGATTCTTAGATGGAATCACCCAAAATTGGAAGCAAGGGTTTTTGTGCTTGGTCCCAAATGTGGAATCCAAGAGGGTTTTTGTCCTCTCAAACCCTAAACAAACCAAGGATTTTCATCCTTGGATGCCCTAGATTGAACAAACTGCTCAAATTTGAAAATTAGATGCAAAAAGAATAACTCAATTGAATCCTCAAATGAAGATAGGCACCACCTTGACATACCTTTTCAAAATGGACCCTTGCATCCTAAATTTCTTTCCAAGGATTGAAAAATACTTTTAATTTATTTTTATTTAATCTTTTAATTTTAAGTATTTAAAAATACTATTATCTTAATAGTAGTGTTTAAAAACACCTTTTATTTTAATTATAATAATATTATTAATTTTCCCATAAAATTAAAGATTATTGGGCCCAACTTAAATAATATTATTAATTATCTTAATTTGAAAAAGAAGGGAACATGACAACTTTGTCATGTCCCCTTTTTGGGATAACCATAATTCTTGCCCTGATTTTTTGAAGATATCCTTTTATGATGGTGTAGTGTTCAGACTATATTCTTTTTCTCCTTTTCCTGATTGATCATAGGATAAAGACATTCATAAATCTATTCATCTTTCTATCAAATAATCACAATTACTTATAAGGATCAATAATTCCTGCAAGCATCTTTATTGTATATATATATATATAATTACATACAATAATGTCAATGGAGCAAAACATTTCAGCAATGTTATGAGATAACTAGTAGCATGCATGGTTTATTATTCCCAATGTCATCAATAAAAAATAGATAACATTAAATAAATAGCATCATGTATGAATTATTATTAATTACACTATTATTTAAATCCATGATGTATTTATCAACATCATTATTCAAATGTACAAACATTTATCTAACTTATTATTTAAATTCATAAAATACTTATCTCATTATTGCTGGTTAATTCTGAAGATATCCCTATTTCTCCAAGCTACCGTTTTGTAGAATGTCTTTATTTCCAGCAAGCCATGCCTTTTCTTTCTTATTCTATTCCCTTCCTTCATATTTCTTCTATGATGATCATGGCTCCCAAGAGTACTTGGATATGCTGTTCTGGAATATATATATATATATGCTAACATTCCTATATATATATATAATTATTCTTTATTTATATTCAACACTCTTCTTGTAGCAACAGCAATTCATATCTCATATTTTATTTACTTATTTTCTTTTACTCTGTTTTGTTCTGAATGCATATTTTATTTTACTTGCTGATCCTTTCTAAATCAGACTTCATACTCCTTTGTTCTCATTTTCTCATTCTATTCTCCCTTTCTGCTCAAATGTATTCTTGACAATATATTTTATCCTTATTTTTCATCTGCTGCCTTATCAGATCTTTGGTTGAATAATATATTGATTTCCATCTGCTCTTATTTGTATCATAATCCTTCCTTCTATGATTCGCTTATATTTGCTGTAAATCATATACTCGTAAGACTTTATCTGCTTCATATTCGATGCTCTTAAGACTGCATATATACCTATCCTTTTGTTGGAAGGGAGGTGTCCCTTTGAATAGACATATCTTTTTACAAATCAATCGCTGCCTTAAAATTTAGTTATCTCAACTGCTGTCTTTATATCTTCTATGAGATCGCTGCCTTATGATCTGTGTTTGCTCTAATAAAATATGTTAATATATTCTATATTATAAAATTATGATAACATCAGATTGTTAATATTCATTTTGTTATATAAGATAATTATAATTATAATATTAGTTTCTTGTGAACATTTTTTTAATTATTATGATATTTACAATTAATAATAATATTAATTATTTCCACTTATTATGGTAATTGTATTATAATTATATTCTTGTGAATATTAATTGTTCTATTATTATAATTGTATTATAATTATGATATTATCTATGATAATTATAGTTATAACAATAATATTTAGATTGCCATTATATTTATATTTTTTGATATTTATCTTATTTAGTTATTTGTATTTCAATATGATATGTATTTTGTTATTTATTTGCATTTCGATGTATTTCCATGTGTTACAATCATGGGGACATGACAAACTTCAATTCCAACAAGAAAAACTTCCTCTGGAAACTCTTTAGGTCTCTTCAATTTGATTTGTGTTTGAGTCGATCAACATCATCTATATACTATCACAAATTATGCTTCATATGAGCCTTGTTGTGTTTTGTATAAAATTGTCTCCTAAAAGTTGAACCAGTTCCTTTCCTATGCCTTTTGATTGATCCCTATGACTTTTGGAATTCTCCTAAGTGAGGCCTCTTCATTTTTTGTCTTATTAGGCATCTCTATCCTTAATTTGTCTTTTCTCATTTGCAATTTTTATTCTTGTTAAACAATATTTTGAATTGACTCTCAATGTAGTTTGGCCCTTATTTCTAAATTGAAGAATTAATTTCTATCATAAAAGAATTACATATCAAGTGAGGTTTATGAGAGTAACTTTAAAATTTTTGGTATTGATAACTAGGCCTGTAACATCTCTTAACACTTTGCAAATCTCATATTCTTCAATAAGGCGGCTAACCTTTTCCACAAATCCTTTGGATTCCTTGATTGCCTCTTTGTTTTACAATTCAATTAGATACTACGTATTTCTTAGGTGCTTTATTATTGGTTCTCTTATTGCTAATTGCCATAGGCTCATGTGTCCCTTGTTCATCTTCCTAGGGATCCACATATGCAAGAAAGAAACTATGACACAATGGAGTATTAATAAGAAAATTGACATGAAGTAGAGGATGCATCTTTACATGTCTTGGCATCTTCAACCTATTAGGTGCTTAATTTAACTTTTCAAACATTGGTTAAATTTTTGTACACCTAGATATAGAGAGTGTAATGCCCTGACTTTACATCAGGGCATTAATGGAAAAAAGGACCAACAATCTTTTTCTTTACAAATGTGACATACACATCTCACGCTTGCACACACAATGGCATTGCCCAAAGGGATCATACCCAAAACACAAAACATGACCATCAAGTGCATGACAACACAAGGTCATCACACACCAACATAAAAAACACAAGTGGAAGATTTACATCGACCATTATGGGTTTGAAACCTAACAATTCACTTATACAATGTACCCACAAAGTATACACATTGCAAAACTACACAAGAACTCTAAAAGTTCCATGCACATGGAAAATTGCATGGTAACCCCTAAAATCCCATGCACATGAAAAATTCCAAGGGAACTCCAAAAGTCCCATGCATGCAAAACTACAAGGGAACTCCAAAAGTCCCATGCAAAATTGTAAGGGAACTTCAAAGGTCCTATGCACATGCTTAAAGCTACCAAACCAAAACAAGACATAACTTCGCCTTTTGAAGGGCTGTTGCAAATTGGTTTAAGCCAATCATATCAAATGAGTTTAAGCTATATGATGATACCTTTATAACTCATAAAACCCTAATATTCATTTTAACCAAAAATGCCACTAAATGCTTGCAAGCATGCATTACTCAAATTATGACAATGGAAAATACCAATATGTACAACCTCCAATTTCTAGAGATGAGTGCATAAGCAAATTACAACTTATTACAACATATTCATAACATCTGTAATGTCCCCTTCTCGCACGTAACCAATTATTTGGCCATTAGCTTATTTCTGTAGTTTCCTATAAGCTAATTGCTATTTTATTTGAGTGGGACTAGAGTTCTTCTCATATTTATCAAGGAGGAAAACCCTCTAGAAATACTAGTTTCGGGGACAAAAAACCTCCTAGCTAGATTTGGTGATTTCATCTTAAAGTCACAATTGTGTTGCAAGTTGAGTTGTTTTCTAGCTGTTGTTTCAATGGAGAATTTTGATGCGCTTTAACATTGTGTGTGGGAGTATCAGTTTTGGAGGTGTTGAGAAAAGCTATACCACTTTCTCCATGGCAGGTCGTACCACTCCTTGTTGGCCATTCCTTTCCTAGAAGGCAGTACTGCTGCAAATATGTCCTTATTGGATCATCATAAGGGTTTAGCTTGCTGATATTTGTTTCTACCAGCCTGTGTTTGCAGTCCGTACAATTTTGTGAAGGTTGGGAGGACTTCCCTTGGGCCATACCATATGCTTGCTGGCTGTACCAAGTGAACTGAGGCATGGGAATGAGGAGTCAAAGCATTCCATTTAGGAGCTGTTTCTTGTTTGAAGGGTGGTGCCTAGGCTGGAAAAACCATGTAATAGCCTTTTAGAGTTGTTTTTCTGACATTTTGTTTGCTTTATGAGGTTTTTGGGAGTGCTGTACTTGTCTTCCAGTTTCATATCAGACCTGTTCAAGGCTGATTTTTGCTTAACAGTTTGATAATGTTCAGTTCCAGTGTTTATGGATGTTTGGAGTGTGATTACAGTAGTGGTTTAGTCTGGTTGTGTTTGGTGTATTTTGGTAGTTCATCTCCAACTTATTGAAGTGATTTATAGTGTGATTTCAGTGAGCTTCAGTTTTGTGTTTTCAATAGTAACAACAGTTTTCAATATGCATTCAGATCATTATCAGCACCATATATCATCCTTATGAGGTATTCTTCAGTTGTGTACATGATTATATTGTTTATCAATGCTATTTGGCCTTATTTTGGATATTGTGGCAGTCTGATTTTATAATCAGAACTTTATATCAGTATAATAATAGTAGTATATCTCATATTATGTTGTTTTGTAATGCATTCGTGCTATCTTTGTAAACCCCAGATGGCAGTACTGCCGGAGGCTATCCATTTGCATTAACATCATATTGTAAAAGTGGATGGTTTACCACCAGTTCATATTGCATTTCATAATCGACCATTTTGGTGTTGATTCAGCCTGTTCGGCATTGAACAAGCTGGGATTATTGACCATGTTGATTTGAGTCAAGCTTAAATATTCTGCCAGTGGCTTGTTTGCATTCACACAATCCAATCAAGAGGTGTTGATTAGGTTGGCTCAACTGCTTGCGTACTCTGGTCAGCTTGCTGCCATATCATTCTGTAATTGCATTCATTTAGAATAGTTGAGTTGGAAGCACTGTATGCTCTCACCTTGCCCACTCTAGGATCTCGGTTATTAGAAAATTTTGAAGACTGCATACGCATTTTCTATATTGCAAAAGAAAATTAAAAAATGTAGGGTGGGTTGTTACAAGTACAACATCTAACAATGAGGTATAACATGGTTAGTCCATCATCTTTCATTACAAGACAAAACTAGGACTTACACAATATGATACCTCCCCTACAAAACAATTCGTGATTTCAAATCAAATAGAATTCATTACAAGATTTCCAAGTGGTATTCTCATCCTCAAAGTGGATAGAATACAATCCAATACAAAGTTGAAATAAATATACAATTACAACCTTTTTATGCCTCTTCAAAGATGCTCCAATGACCATAAATTACAACTTACAGTATGATTACAAGGCATAGTTGCAAACTAAATGAAATAAAACTAGGAACTCTTCTAGCTCCCAAGGGATCTTCAAGAAGGGACCAATGGAGAATGTTACCTGCCACCCAACCATATTACCATCATTGAGTGCAATAGATGCCTATAACACACTAAGCAACCTCCAAGCTATAGAAAGAGAAGATCATGGATACACCCTTAGCAAGACCACTCTCACATACATACAAGGGTTTCACACAAGACAACCAAAAATAATCCACACAAGAGTCACACATGACATCATCAAAGAAATAGGATACACTGATCCACCATACAAAAGAAGACCAAAAGGCCAAAATAACATTGACACGGAAAATGAGGCATGATCATGACACACGTAGCCACAAGGTAGCTAACCTGATTTCTATAAGGAAACAATTCTTCTACAAAATACAAACATCGTATGTGATCTTAAAATTCAGAATTCATATCTTCAAGAGTTTTCAAGAAATTTCAAAAGCCAAAAAGTTCATTTACCATTGAAGAACCATACCAAAAACTTCAAAATTTATTTTCACAATCTCAAAATTCTCACAATATCCTTTAAAGCATAATCGCATGGAGATCACACTTTCATACAAAACATAAATTTTCACAAACACATTTCTAGGGTTTTGGAACACATTTGCAATATTTTTCCCAAGCAATCCCTACAACTCAAAAATTGCACAACTCAATTAATTTTAACCCAAATTGGAAAATTAAGATTACAGTTTTGTTCTCCATAGGTCCAGAATAAAATGCAATTTTCTAAAAATTGAAACCCTACAACTATAAAATACACAACAAGAAAATTTATAGCTTTTAATTCAAATTTACCCCTACAATAGGAAAAGCCATATGCAGCCACCTATTGTGGGTATGACCAAAGCATGAAAAGCATCCAACAAATGAATAGATCTAAAAAGGAGAATACCTTAATCTAGCAAGCTCCCAACAATGGAGGTTGCCCCTTTGCAAGCAACCCACAACAACTTTTGCAATTCTCTTCCATGTTCTAATTCTAAGCTCCAAGCACACACGAGCTTTCAAACAATCCCTTTTGAAAAAAGAAGAATTCAAGCCATGGAGGTGAGAAGAGAAGCAAGCACCAAAATAATAAGTGAAGTAAAATGCCTTCTTTTCCTTTTGACAAAAACCATTAAACCACTAAAATCACTTTTTCCCTTTTCACATTAAAACAATCTATTTTTAAAATTATACATTTTTCATTCTAGATATTTCACATAAGGGATATTTCCAAATAGATATTTTACTTTAGACATTTCCCCCAAAATAACTAAAGAATCAATACCTTTTTCATAATATATGCATAAAAGCATTTTTTTCATAAGACTAATGCATAAACCTTTTTAATAATTCCTTTTTAAATAGCCTTTTAAATTTCTTTCAACAGACAATATTTGAATTACCTAGCACCTTTAGTCACTAAGGCATTTATCAATAAAATTTTCTTTCTCTGCATGTTAGTTATTTTGCAACCACTTAACATCATTTCAGAAACTGAATAAATGCAAACACAATAGAACTAAATAACTCAAGAAAAGCAAATACACACACTTTATGAGCTTCAGCAGAAGGAATCAAGAATCATGAATGATTTAGATTAAAGGAAAATCAAATAAATCATAGGGAAAATTGTTTCTTTCCAAACCAAAAAGGGTGGGTTACGCAAACAACATACATACTCACATTAGTCACAAGGTCACTAACTTGACCACAGGGACTAGGCAATGTGAGATGCCTAATTGTAATCCATGATGTTGTCCTCCACATGCCTTCCATTTGTCAAACACCAATAAATTTTCTGTACGCTCAAGGTGATGCATCAAATTTGACAATAGGCATCATAGTTGAAGCAACATATAATGACAAAGGAAACTGTGAAATATGTAATAAAAAAAGACATATCGATTTTGCAATTGCATCATATCATAATCAACTCAATAAAAACCTTTTAATCCAGCATAATATGAATCAAGATAGAGCAAGAGTTAACACAGGTGGGCCTTATAGAGCGAGTTATTTGGCTGACTTGTAATATACTTGATTTTCCATTTCAAAATTCTATAGGGACCGATGCTGATCCCAATACAAGTTTGCTCTTTCCTGGGTTCACTTTATTCATTTTGCACCAGTTTAACTCTTCCTACATCATTTGGAATAACTCTAAAGAGACTTGTGTCTTGTCCTAAATTTTGCAAGTTGGAGTTTATTAGATTAAAAACAAGGCTATTCATGTCTCTAAACTGATCTTTAGGTACATGTTATCTGTTATTATAAGAAAATTCAACAAGGTGCAGACTTTCTTCCTACTGATTCTGCTTGTCTATGAAATATGCCTCTAGCATGTCTTACTTGTTATAATAACTCATTTTTATCTTCCTACTTTTTATGGTTGGTCCCCACTTCTACAGGTCAAGTGATTGCTTGTGGTTCTAGATAAATCTTTTAGTAAGTTAAAACTGATGCTTTTACCAATTTCTCCTTGAGCGGGTTGAAACTATCTTGCTGCCTTTGAGTCCATGAAAATATTTTGGATTTCTTTAACAACTCAGTTGGAGGTTCAGTTATTACTTATTGGAGAGAAATGAGGTGAAATTTTCAATGAAAACCAATGAAGCTAAGAAATTTTCTTATCTTATGGATATTACTTGGGCCCTTCCATTCTCTATTGATGTTGATCTTATGAGGATTTCTGATTACCCATCTCTTGGAAACAATGCTTCCTAGACTCCCAACCCGTTTTGTAAGAAATCACTGTTTGGTAATTTGGCATAAAGGTTGTCCTTCCACTATAAAGTACCTTCAAGCTGCTGTAAATGTTCTTTCTTTACTAACTTTCTAAAAATCTCTAAGAAAGGCATCTAGCAATTTCCTTGAATGTGGTCTGAACTCTAAAGAGATCATATTCCTCCTCATCAAAGTGGCTGAGTTTTTGTGAACCCAAAAGGCATTGCCAAAATCTCAGTGTGTCTAACTAGGAGTGAATATAGATTTTACTTTTTATTGTAACCTTGTTTGTAATGCAGACATGATGCAGTCCACTAGATTTTCTTTAGTAAAATTGTAGGCCATTAAGCTATTAAAAAGATCATCAAAGTGAGGGAGAAGTACATACATTTTTGGTGACTTTGTTTAGGGCTCTACAATCCACACACATTTGCAGAGTCCCATTAGTTTTCTTTACCTAGAGAAAGTGTGCTCCAAAAGGGAATTTGTTAGGTAAGATGAAGCATTTTGAATTTTCCAAGAGTTCTCAAACATGTTTTTCCACCTTTTCCTTTAGAATATTTGAGCCAGTAAGTTGCCCTATATTTGTAGGTGGGATGTGTTCTAACCTAAGTTACTAGTTCACTCTCTTGAGGTCCTGGATCCAGGTTCAATTCAAACCCCATTTAGATTCCGAGTTGATCTAGCCTGGGACTCTGCTAGGGCAATGCTTTTTGTTTGTGGGATTGTCTCAAATGAACCTAGGCAAACCCAAACCAAATTTCACAGTATTGCAGAATCCAAACTGAATCTGTGGGATTTTGATTATTTTTTTTCTTTTTTCTTTTCTTAAAATCATTTCAGGCTTTTGACTTTAATTAACCGGAGCAAACCCATTTGTTTGTTTTTAAGTTTTAACCTAGTTGAACTATAAACTCTTGATTTTGCTTGCAATTTAAATCAAACAATAATGCAACTTTTCTGTGCATTAATTTGGTGCAGAAAGTAGAGATGCAATCCATTCTTCTGTGGATGAAAGCCACTGTAATAAGTGGGTTTAAAACCAAAATAATGGTTTCTGCAAATAAATTATCAATGAGTGAAAAATAGATAAAATGAAAAGGAAAAAGATACCCTGGCCTTTACACAACCTGTCTGGCCAACTACGCGTCCTTCTTGATATTCCTGGCTTTCTTGTTCATGACTACCCTTGCTAAAGTCAAGGATTTATTTTATTTTATTGTTTCTTCTTTCTACTTTTCTGGCATTCAGAAAAGTTAAAGCTATTAAATAGCAGAAATATGTTAATTTGCTAAATTGTAATAGAACATGTATGTGTAGGGAAATAAAATGTTCTCCTAGTATAAAGATAAAATTTATCTGGGTTGAATGGGAAATACCAGCATAAAAACAAAGATCACTTAAGGGGTTCAGTCCCCTTTGAAACATCCATGTCTTCAGCACCTTGCCCAACTATAGGTCCTGTTTCTGGCAAAACAAATCCCTCATGGTCAACTGGAGTAGGAGGCATGTTTGGCTGTTATTCCTGCTACTCTAGTTACATCAGTAATCAGGTCCTGCACTCTAACGCTCAATAATGGCTTAGCATGCTTGGTTCAATATGGAAAGCCTATTCACCTTTTAGTATGAAAACGAACACAAAGCTTACATCAGTGGACCAAAAGAGTCGAAGAAAATTTCTATCTACAAAAGTAAGGAGACAAAGAACTTGGACTTCTGCCTTGATTGGCAAAGAGTCAACACCTTTATGTAGCCATTACTAAAAGAGTCAACTTCTCCATTGTCAGCAAAGAAGAATTGTCCTAAAAGGTAGATTCGGATCATGCTTTCTACAAGCTCCTCAGAATGGTACAGTTAATACTTTTTTGCACTGCACCTAATCATCCAAATTTTCTTAACAAATCTCCTTATGAAGACAAAGGAAAGGTAAAAAGGAAATTAAATTCAACCTGAAGCCTCACTCAAAATGACCTATCCACAGATCACCTCCAAAAGATGTGATTGTTTGCTTTCTCCCACATAAAATACAAGAAGAGTCTGTGATGCCTATCTTGCCCTGCCTTGGTCTAACAGCTAATCCTTGAAGAATCACTAAAAATTCCAACACTTTGTGCTTGAAAGACAGTTGCAGATAATAGATGTTACCATTGATCAGATAGTAAATGTTGATCCATTATGGGAACTTGAATTCCAAGAGGAAATACCCAAATAACAGATGATTTTTCAAGGTTCAATGAACACCCTCTTTTCATTGAACTTGAATTTCTGTTTTTTCCTCACTTGCTGCCCCTGCAGCATCAAAAAAGTGACCAGGCAAATAAATTTCTCATACATAGATTGTTGAGTAAGTTCAGGAGTTAATGCCGAATCATTGGCAAAGTGGACATTCAGGAATTGGTTCCTCTGTACCAAGAGATAGGAACCTAATGGTCAGCCTTGTTGAATGGATCTTTACAAATGGATAGGATCTTATGCTATACCTTTCAACTAGTAAGAGAACCCACAACTACTCTAATCTATAAATCATATTGGGAAACCATCTAATGTAATGTCCCCGATTTGGAGGCAGAGTAATTTAATTAAATTAATTGATTAAGTTGTCCAAAATAATGCTATCTCATAAGGATGACTAAATAATTATTTTAATTAAATTAA